>APFE030759033.1:9337-24461 GCA_000404065.3 Pinus taeda | reverse complement strand
GCCCCAAATTTGTTGAGGGTTTTTGGTAGGTCGAATCATTGAGCTTGGGTCATATATCCATGTCATTAGATTCTCCTAGAAAGTATGTTTATGTTGGTATGTGGTACACCCCGAGAGGCCTCCTAATTTGAGAGATATTCACTTTTGAAGTTGGTGACCCTAGTCTCTAGGCTAAAACCCCAAGAGATGGTGAATTGGCACATCTCCATTGGTTATGGAAATTCAAATTAAGCAACGCAGGGTTTATTTTTACACCAATGTCTCGAGAAAAAGGGATCAAGCCACTAGGCACCCATATGACTCCTAAGTACCATCGAAAGCCTAATATATACTTTAGTAAACTCTTCCTTGGGGATTAAGAAACCATTCAATAAAATTTAAATAACACTCATTAATAATTTAATTATGCCTAAATTCTCTCCCATGTATATCCTACGAATCTCTTACCAAACATTATTAAAACATACCCAATGCCCCTAAATGGCTTGCTTAGGAATAAAGATAATTATTTAAAATAATAAAATAATATTAATAAAGATAAAAGGAGAAGTGTGACACTAATGTCTATCTCTTAAGAGACCATAACTAGCTTCACCACAAAATATAAAAAGAGACTCCTCCTAACCTCCAAAACATAACATCTCAATGAATCTTTTTATGCTTGACCTCTGAAATTACTCGACCTTCCTGAGGTAGATTAGCGAAATTTTCTAAGGAAGAGAAGTGTTGATTCCTGAGGCAAGAGGAAATAGAAGGGAAACAAGTGTTGAAGTAAATACTATCTAGTTGTAAAACCTAACATAAATATGGACAAAAGGGTTTGATCAACTAAACAATGGTGTTTACACGTATGTTGGTAGCTCTCTGAGGGCAGAACTTGAGAGAATTAGAGGCAGGTGATATGGATGACCTAAGGCACCTTGGTTTGTGCCATCAGTTGATAGCAGTGCCAGATGGTTGCATCATCGTGTTCAACTTGATAGAGTGTGGAAGCATGATATATTGAGTCTTGATGTTTATTCATTCGTGAACAGCTTAGTGCAGTGACGTGCAATGATAGCCAGCAGTTGTGTAGTGATTTTTAGTGACAGTGATATATAATGTGCAGTGACAGTGATGTGTAGTTGAACAACGATAGATTTATGTGTAGCATTTTGCAGTGATTAGTTTGTGAGAATAGTAATCAATAACTACCAACATTAGACATTTATTCTACATCTTTCTTACAACCATTCTACATTGATTCAAAGTACAGGGGATCAAGTGTGAAAATCGTGAAACGTGATCTAGCGACTCTTCTGGGTGATTGGAGTCATCTTTAGGTTGTGGTTTGAGGACACTTCAATGTGGCAGGGTGGTGCTAGGAAAAGTTGTGGCTTACACAGGGCATTGTGGAATGCATTCAGTTGTGGCTGATAAACTAATAGGGCATTGAAGCATCCTCTCCGACAGCAGCTGGTAAACAGAGTGTTGGGGTACTCATCAGGTTGTAGCCTATGAATTAGGGGGTTGGCACCTCCCTCAATTATATCTGAAATCTTGATGTAATCAATTTTCATTTAATATGGAGGAGGCAATTACTAAATAAGTGTTGAGTGGTTTTTGACCTGGAGGGGGTTTTCCACCAAAAAATATTTGTCCTTTATTTTATCTTTCTGTATTTTTGTATGGTGTTGTCTACTCTTGATTATTGTTTGTGATCATCTGAAGAAGAACAATAGTAATAACTAAAGATTAAGTAATTCTCTAAAGAGATTAAAAAGTGTTAGTTTCTAAGAAATATTGATTCACCCCCATCTCAATATTTCCAACAATTGGTATCGGAGCTTGGTTCCTTCGATAACATCTTAACCGCTGGAAGACAGTTTTCAAAGCATAGGGATGGGAAAGTCAAAGAAGCAGGTAGAAATGATTTCATATGAAGGTATATGTACAAAAAAATATGAAGAAAGTGAGTATTGTGTACCAACCCCTGATTTTGACGCAGATAATTACTGGATATAGGAATCCAAAATGGAAGTACATTTGCAGGCACATGGAGTATGGGAATCAATTGTTTCTAGAGACACATATACCAATGAAGCTAAAAGGTACAATTCAAAGGCCATGAATGTAATTTTGAATTTTTTTCCAAATTCTACGAAAAAAATTGGTCAATGTTCAATAGCTAAAGCTCTTTGGGAAAAGCTTCATAATCCTTATTCAACAAAGAAATCAGGTCAAGCTGTTACTGAAAATTTGGATCCTTCTGATTACAATGAATAAATGGGAGAAATGAGTAAGACAAAGTTTCAAAATCAAGAGATCAAGGTGATAAAGGAACTCAAAAGTCAAAACGACAAGACAAGACTTTTGGAAGAATAATTAAAGATGGAAAAAGAAATCATCAAAGAAAATGAAGAGGATGAGAAGATGATTAGCATCCTTAGAACTCAATTGGAAGAAGTAAAGAATTCAGAGACACAAGAACTCAAGAGATAAATCCAACAAAAACAACAAGATCTCGACACATCCTTTGCAAAGATTAGCATGATCAAACAACAGATGCAAGAAGCAGAAATTGAAAGGAAGGAATATGATCAAAGATACATATCCATAGTTGACCAAAAGAAAAAGGAATTGGAAACCTATTCAGCTGAACAAGCAAGCTCGAGATTGAAACTAAGGAGCAGAAGGATCATTTACAGGTTCTCAAAAAAGAAGTAGAGAAGACCACTCTTCTCAAGCTATAGGTTGAGGAGGCAAAAAAAAATGGAGATCTTCAAAATATCGTTTCAGGAAATTCTTGCTCAAAAGAACGAATAACTTGATGCAACCTGCGATGAGATCAACAAACTCAAGGGATTGCAAAAAGAACACTTGCAAGATAAGATAGATGAAGAAAAAATGAAGGCAATTAAAGTTGGTAAAGCTCTAGTTGATGAAGGTACAAGATCCACATCTTTGCAGGATGATTCTAAGAAGGAAGTTGATTTAAGTGAAAAGACAAAGAAGAATGTTGCAACTCCAAAGAACAAGACCAATGCAGTCAAGAGCAAAAGGATGACAACAAACTACAACACCACCTCCAAAGAAGTATGATAAATCTTCAAATATGTTCATTTATTTAATGGTTATTGTTTTTCGTGTGCTAACTATGGACATATGTCTAGGGATTGTAAAGTTGTTGACAATTACAATTATCAAGGATCATTGCATTTGAATGAACCATTCAGGTATGCACATTCATTTAATGGTTTTTTTCTTTTTATGTGCTAACTATGGACATATGGCTAAGGATTGTGAAGTTTTTGGCAGGTACAACTGTTATCATCATAACCCTAGAAGCAAGTCTGAAGGATCACCAGATAGACACCAAACAAAATCTTATATTAATGACATTGAATGTTACAAATGTCATAACTATGGACACATAACTTGTAACTGCAATTACAAGATGAAGTAAACCATGAATGAAAAACTTGATGACGGGAATAAGAAGGTTTTGAAAAGGAAACAGGTACAAGAAGACCAAGCGGATAAGAAGGTTTCAACAATTATGCTTTCATGATTTGTAAAAGAAAAAGGTCATGAGGAATTAGCAGTTGCTTTAGATAATGACTAAAGTCAAGATGGTTGGTTAGGTGACTCACTATTTTGAACAATATGGATTTTTGACTCCTTGAAGTTTCTAGAGGGGTAGTCTATGCAGCGATGTATGACACAAGTCTATGATAAAAAATTTGATAGTTTGAACAAGATGGTAGTTTCATAACAGGTTCAAGGGGAGCATAATAATTAAAGGATTACATGTTCACAAAGGAAAGCTTCTCTTCAAGGCATAAGTCCATAGGGATCATAATTGATAGACAATTACAAGAGGCTTCTCATTAGGGGGAGCATAGGAAGATAACAGGTCCACATGAAGCAAGAAAAATCTCAGGGAATTAACCCTTTGCCACTGATGCCAAAGGGGGAGAGAAAAATATGAGAAGGAGATTGAAATATTGAGAAGGAGGTGAAGAATGAACACAAGGGGATTTGTAATGGCAGGAGGAATGCATTTGTTTCCATCAATGAAAAAGGGGGAGATTGTTGGATCGTGATGTCATTGATGTCAACCTGTTGTAGCATCCATTGTCATTAAAATTTCATTTTCAATTTTATTGCAAAAAATAAAAAAATCAAAAATTAAATATTATGTTTTAACAAATTTAAAAGAGCCAATGAGGGTGAAAGAATGGTGGAGATTAAGTCACGTCATTGAAAATGGAAGATCGAAAACATAGAAAGAATTAAAATGACAAAGAATGGGAACCGTCGGATCGGCCAAATCGATGGATAGTAACGATGGAAGAAGAATGGCGTAGGAAACATCATAGTCGTCCGTTGGAAGAAGATCCACGGTGATGACGTGCTAACAAGTGCGGACATTAATTCAAAAACATACGTGATAAGGTTTTATACAACAGGCTTAAAACCTCATTGAGTTCTAAATGATCAGACCATCTGTTGAATGGGTGATTGGATGCATATCACATGCTAACAAGCACGGACATTAATTCAAAAAACGGACGTGATAAAGTTTTATACAATGGGCTTAAAACCTTGTTGAGTTTCGACCATAGAGACCATTCTTTAATTGAATGATCAGATAGTAATTGCGCTCGAATGTACACATGGGATAACATTTTTGGCAGACCCAATATGTTATGAATTGGGGTTTATTTCCTTTTGGGTTCCAGTCATAAGCGTTTAAGGGTTTATTTACTTTGATTTCTGTTACTTCTTGATATCTTATTTTCTTGAGAAGAATGAGGAGTCTTTTACCCTCCAATGTAATATTTTGTAATGACTTTTACTTTAGATAGTTAGAAGGTAGTTAAGCAGTTTTGACAGTTTTGGTAATTACCAACTATCCCATGATGTATAAAAAGAGGCAAAATTATAGAAAAAAGGCCTGAATTTTGAAGAGCCTGGAGACTATGCTATTGTATTTTTGATAAAATGATGATTAATGAAATAATCATGAGTTTTCCATACATTGTTGGGTATGATTTTGTAATTTCTCTGTTATGTGTCTTCATGTGTCTTCCTTTCTTTAAGTATAGTAATGAAGCTGTAGGTATTTTTTTACTTATGTGAATGAAAAAATCCTTAAAAGAGCGCTCCTATATTTAAAGTCCCTACTTCTACATTTATCCTAAGTTACTAATAATAGTTTCTGTGAAAAACAAGATATTGTCTCTAACTTCTTAAAGCATTCTTCACTCAGCATTTATATTCAGCATCCTATGGCATTCTGAGACTTTCATATCAGTTAAATATTAAGGGTTAAAATTTAGGTCCTTCGGGCCATTCATTTGAGGATACATCATACAAATAAGTGACATGAACAAATAAAAATAATGTCTTAAGCACAATTTCTACACGGCCAAGATATTGGTTTCTTAAGGGACAACACAACCCATGGAGTGGACTAGGCTTGACTTTTTCCAAAAACACCAATAATTGATGTCAAATAGTTAATGAACGCTTCTTAGTAATTCTTGGATTAGATCAAGATGGCAGTTATATTGTTTGATGGTTAAAAACCTAAGTCCTAGGGATTGGATTCCCTAGACTAAGGATGTGCCCCAACTTTGTTGAGGGTTTTTGGTAAGTCAAATCATTGATTTTGGGTTGTAGATCTATGTCATTATATTCTCCTCAAAAATATTTTTCTGTTGATATGTGGTACACCCCGAGAGGCCTCCTATTTTGAGAGATATTCACTTTTAAAGTCAATGACCCTAGTTTCTAGGCTAAAACCCCAAGAGATGGTGACTTGGCACACCTCCAATAGTTTTGGACATTCAAATTATGCACTAGAGGGTTTATTGTCACAATAATGTCTTAACCAAAGGCATCAATCCACTAGGCACCCATATGACTCCTAAGTACCATCGAAAGCCTAATCTATACGTTAGTAAAATCTTCCTTGGGGTTTAAGAAACCATTCAATAAAATTTAAATAACAATCATTAAGAATTTTCTTAATCCTAAAGTCTCTCCAACGTATATCCTATGAGGTCTTACCAAACACTATTAAAACATACCCAATACCTAAATGGCTTGCTTAGGAATAAAGACAATTATTTAAAATAATAAAATGTCATAATAAAGATAAAAATAAAATGGTGACCCTAACGTCTATCTCTTAAGATCCTCTAACTAGCTTCACCACACACTATAAAAATAGACTCCTCCTAACCTCCAAAATATAATATCTCAATGAATTGTTTTATGCTTAACCTTTGAAATTACTTGACCTTCACGAGTTTGATTAGCAAAATTTTCTGAGGAAGAGAAGTGCGGATTCCTGAGGCAAGAGGCAGCAAAAGGGATAAATGTTGAATGCAATATCATCTATTTTTACAAACTGATGTAAATGTGGACAACAATATTTGATCAGCTAAACAACAATGTTTACATGTATGATGGTAGCTTTCCAAGGGAAAAATTAGAGTGCATTAGAGGCACGTCAAAGGGATGACTGAAGCACCTTGGTTTGTGCCATCATTTGATAGCAATGCTATATGGTTCCAACATCGTGTGCAACTTGATATAGTGTGGCAGCATGATATATTGAGTTTGGATGCTTATTCATTCATGAGTGGCTTAGTGTAGTGACGTGTAGTGATAGCCAACAATTGTGCAGAGATTTGTAGTGACAGTAATATACGGGGTGCAGTGACAGTGATGTGCAGTTGAAAAATGATAGCTTGATGTGTAGCATTGTGCAGTGCTTAGTTTGTGGGAACAATGATCAACAACTACCAAGATTCGAAATTTATTCTACATCTTTCTTACAACTCTTCTACATTTATTCAGAGTACAGGGGATCCAGGGTGAAAATTGTGAAACGTGTTCTACTGACTCTTCTAGGTGATTGGAGTCAACTTCAGATTGTGGCCTGAGAACACTTCGCGGTGATAGGGTGGTGCTAGGGCAAGTTGTGGCTTGCACAGGGTGTTGTGGCTTCCATTTAGTTGCAGCTGATAAACTAACAAGGCAGTGAATCATCCTCTCCTACAATAGTTGGTAAACAGAGTGTTGGGGCACTCATCAGGTTGTAGATTGATCTACAAGCCATTGGGGTGTCCTTCTAGTTGCAACAGGATATTAGGGTCTAGTAGCATCCTATAGGTTGTATCTTGTGGAGTAGTAGGTTGGCGTCTTCCTCAATTGTAGCTGAAATCTTGATGTAATCAATTTTCTTCTAACAAGGAGAAGAAAATTACCAAAGAAGCGTTCAATGGTTTTTGACCTAGAGGGGGTTTTCCACCTAGAAATCTTTGTGTTCTCTGTTTTATCTTTCTGCATTATTGTATGGCATTGTCTAATATTTATTATTTTTTATGATCATCTGAAGAAGAAAAATAATAATAATTGAAGATTAACTAATTCTCTAAAAATATTAAAAAGTGTTAGTTTCTAAGAAATATTGATTGACCTTGCTCTCAGTATTTCCAACAATTGGTATCAGATCTTGGTTCTTTCAGTAACATCTTAGCCGCTGGAAGGAAGTTTTCAAAACATATATATGGGAAATTCAAAGAAGAAAGTTGCAAGGATTTCAAAGGAAGGTACAGGTACAATAAAATCTAAAGAAAGTGAGTATTGTGTACCAACCCCTGATTTTGATGCAGATAATTACTGGATATGGGAACCCAAGATGGAAGTACATTCAGTCACATGGAGTATGGGAATCAATTGTTTTTGGAAACATATCTAGCAACGAAGCTAAAAGGTACAATTCAAGGGCCATGAGTGTAATTTTGAATGTTTTGCCAAATTCTGTGAAAACAAAAGTTGGTTAATGTTCAACAACTAAATATCTTTGGGAAAGGATTCATAATCTTTATTCAATAAAGCAATCAGGTCAAGATGTTATTGAAAATTCAGATCCTTATGATAATGATGAAGAAATGGGAGAAATGAGTCAGACAGAGTTTCAAAATCAAGTGATGAAGGTGATAAAGGAACTCAAAATTCAAAAGGAAAAGACAAGACTTTTGGAAGCATAATTGAAGACAACAAAAGAACTCATCAAGTAAAATGAAGAGCATGAGAAGGTGATTTACAGCCTTCGAACTCAGTTGGAGGAAGTCAAGAATACAAAGACACAAGAACTCAAGAGATAAATCCAACAAAAGTAACAAGAACTCGGCACATCCTTTGCACAGATTAGCAGGTTCAAACAACAGATACAGGAAGTGGAAATTGAAAGGAAGGAATCTGATCAAAGATACATATCCATAGTTTACCTAAAGAAAAAGGAATTGGAAACCTATTCAGCTGAACTAAGCAAGATCAGGATTGAAAATGATAAGCAAGAGAAACATTTACATGTTCTCAACAAAGAAGTAGAGAAGAACACTCTTCTAAAGCTACAGGTTGAGGAGGCAAAAAAAAGGATATCTTGAAAAGATTGTTTCAAGAAGATATTGCTCAAAAGAAAGAAGAACTTGATGCAACCCTTGATGAGATCAACAAGCTCAAGGGATCACAAAAATAACAGTTGCAAGATAAGATAGATGAAGAAAAAATGAAGGCAATTAAAGTTGGTAAAGCTCTAGTTGATGAAGGTACAAGCTCCACATCTCTGCAGGATGATTCTATGAAGGAATTTGATCAAATTGAAAAGCCAAATAAGAATGTTGCAACTCTAAAGAATAAGACCAATGCAATCAAGAGCAAAGGACAAAAACATATTACAACACCGCCTCCAAAGAAGAATGATAAATATTCTAGTTATGTTTGTTTATTTAATGGTTATTGTTTTTCATGTGCTAACTATGGACATATGGCAAGGGATTATAAAGTTGTTGACAGATACAATTCTCAAGGACCATTGCATCTGAATTAACCATTCATGTATGCACAATTATTTAATTGTTATTACCTTTTATGTGCTAACTATGGACATATGGCTAGGTATTGTGAAGTTTTTGGTAGGTACAACTATTATTGAGAAAACCTTAGAAGCAAGTTTGAAGGATCACGAGACAGGCACCAAACATAATCTCCTATGAATGACATTGAATGTTACAAATTTCATAACTATGGACACATAGCTTGCCACTGTAGGTACAAGGTGGAATCAACCATGAATGAAAAGATTGACGACGAGAATAAGAAGGTTTTGAAAATAAAATAGGTACAGGAAGACCAAGTAGATTAGAAGGTTTCAACAGTTAAGCTTTCAAGATTTGTAAAAGCAAAAGGTCATGAGAAATTAGCAGTTGCTTCAAACAATGACTCAAGTCAAGATGGGCCATTACGTGATTCACTATTTCGAACAATCTAGTTTGTGACACCTTGAATTTTGTAGAGGGGGAGTCTATGCAACAATATATGGCACAAGTATATGATTGACAAACATATAGTTTGAACAAGATGGCAGTTTCATAATAGATTCAAGGGGAGCAGAATGGTTGAAGGATTACAAGTTCACAAAGGAAAGCTTCTCTTTAGGGCATAGGTCCACAGGGATCATCATTGATAGACTATTACAAGATTCTTTTCATTATGGGGAGCACAGGAAGATAATGGGTCCACTTGAAGCAAGCAAATTCTTAGGGGGAGTAACCCTTTGCCATTGATGTCAAAGGGGAAGAGAAAAACCTGAGAAGGATATTGAAATCTTAAGAAGGAGGTGAATCATTGAGGCAGGTGGAGTTTTACTCGCAAGAGGAGTACATGTATTACCATCAATGTCGAAAGGGGAGATTGTTGGATGGTGTTTTCATTGATGTCAACCCATGGAGTTGACTAGGTTTTACTTTGACCAAAAACACCAGTCATTGATGTCAAAGGGTTAATGAACACTTCTTAGTAATTTTCGGATTACATCAAGATGGTAATTATACTATTCGAAGGTTAAAAGCCCAAGTCCTAGGGTTTGGGTTCCCTATACTACGGATGTACCTTGACTTTGTTGAGGGTTTTTGGTAGGTCAAAGAATTGAGTTTGGGTCATAGATATAGGTAATTATATTCTCCTTGAAAATACATTTTTGTTTATATGTGTTACACCCCAAGAGACCTCCTAATTTGAGAGATATTCACTTTTGAAGTCGATGACCCCAATCTCTAGGCTAAAACCCCAAGAGATGGTGACTTGGTACACCTAATATTGGTTGTGGACATTCAAATTAAGCACCAGAAATTTTATTGTCACAATAATGTCTTAGGCAAAGGCATCAAGCCAATAGGCACCCATATGACTCCTACGTACCATCGAAAGCCTAATTTATACTTTAGTAAACTCTTCCTTAGTGTTTAATAAACCATTCAATATCATTTAAATAACACTCATTAAGAATTTTCTTAAGCCTAAAGTCTCTCCAATATATATCCTATGAAGCTCTTACCAACCACTATTAAAACAGACCCAATACCTAAATGGCTTGCTTAGGAATAAAGACAATTATTTAAAATAATAAAATAATATTAATAAAGATAAAAAGAAAAGTGTGACACTAATGTCTATCTCCTAAGAGCCCCTAACGAGCTTCACCACACATTACAAAAAGAGACTCCTCCTAACATCCAAAACATAACAACTCAAACAATATTTGTATGCTTAACCTCTGAAATTACTCGACCTTCCTGAGGTAGATTAACGAATTTTTTTGAGAAAGAGAAGTGTGGATTCCAGGGGAAAGAGGTAGCAGAAGGGAAACAAGTGTTGAAGGAAATATCATCTAGTTGTACAAAGTGATTTAAATATGGACAACAATATTTGATCAGCTAAACAACATTATTTACATGTATGCCGATAACTCTCAAGGAGTGGAATTTGAGAGCATTGAGGCAGGTCACAGAGATGACATGAGGCTCCTTGGTTTGTGCAATCATTTGATAGCAATGCCAGAAGGTTACAACATTGTGTGCAACCTGATATAGTGTGGTAGCATGATATATTGGGTCTTGATGCTTATTCATTTGTGAGTAGCTCATTACAGTGACATGAAATGATAGCCAACAATTGTGCAGTGATTTGTAGTGACAGTGATATACGGTGTGTAGTGACAATGATGTGCAGTTTAACAATGATAGCTTGATGTGTAGCATTGTGTAGTGATTAGTTTGTGGGAACAATGATCAACAACTACCAGGATTCGACTTTTATTCTACATCTTTCTTACAACTATTCTACATTGATTCAGAGTACAGGGGATCAAGTGTGAAAATTGTGAAACGTGATCTACAGACTCTTCTGGCTTGTTGGAGTCACCTTCAGGTTGTGTCCTGAGAAAAATTCAAGATGACAGAGTGGTTCTAGGGAAAGTTGTGGCTTGCACAGGGCATTGTGGCGTCCATTTAATTGTGGTTGATAAACTAACAAGGAAGAGAAGCATCCTCTCCATAGTATCTGGTAAAAAAAATGTTGGGGCACTCATCAGGTTGTTGCCTAACATAAAGGGCATTGGGGAATCCTTCTGGTTGCAATAGGATATTAGGGTCTAGTAGCATCCTAGAGGTTATAGCCTATGAATTAGGGGGTTGAAACCTCCCTTAGCTGTAGCTGAAATCTTGATGTAAATAATTTTCTTTTAAGAGGGAGAAGATAATTACTAAAGAAGAATTCGGTGGTTTTTGACCCGGAGGGGTTTTTCCACCGAAAAATATTTGTGTGCTCTATTTTATCTTTCTACCTACTATTGATTATTGCTTATGACCATTTGAAAAAGAACAATAATAATAATTGAAGATTAACTAATGATCTAAAAAGATTAAAAAGTGTTACTTGCTAACAATTGATTCACTCCCCTCTTAGTATTTCCAACAATTTGTATTAAATCTTGGTTCATTGGGTAGCAACTTAACCTCTGGAAGCCATTTTTCAAAGCATAGAGATTGGAAATTCAAATAAGCAAGTTGCAAGGATTTCAAAAGAAGGTACAAGTACAACAAAATATGAAGAAAGTGAGTATTGTGTACAAGCCCTTGATTTTGATGCAAATAATTACTAGATATAGGAATCCATGATGGAAGTGCATTTGCAGGCACATGGAGTATGGGAATCAATTTTTTTTGGAGACACATCTATTGATGAAGCTAAAAGGTACAATTCAAAGTCCATGAGTGTAATTTTGAATGTTTTACCAAATTTTGTGAAAACAAAATTTGGTCAATGTTCAACAGCTAAAGCACTTTGGGAAAAGCTTCATAATCTTTATTCAAGAAAGTAATCAGGTGAAGATGTTATTGAAAATTCAGATCCTTCTGATTATAATGAAAAAATGGGAGAAATGAGTAATACAGAGTTTCAAAATCATGTGATCAAGGTGATAAAGGAACTCAAAAGTCAAAAGGAAAAGACAAGACTTTTGGAAGCATAAATGAAGAGAGAAAAATAACTCATCAAGTAAAATGAAGAGTCTGAGAAGATGATTAGAAATCTTAGAACTCAATTGGAAGAAGTCACGAATACAGAGACACAATAACTCGCTTAGAGACAAAATCCAACAAAAGTAACAAGAACGCGACATAGACTTTCCAAAGATTAGCAAGATCAAACAACAGATGCAAGAAGTAGAAATTGAAAGGAAGGAATCTGATCAAAGATACATATCTGCATTTGACCAAAATCAAAAGGAATTTGAAACCTATTCAACTAAACTAAGCAAGCTCAACATTGAAAAGTAGGAGAAAAAGGAACATTTATAGGTTCTCAACAAAGAAGTAGAGAAGATGACTCTTCTCAAGCTACAGGTTGAGGAGGAAGAAAAAAAGGGAGATCTTGAAAAGATGGTTCCAAGAAGATCTTGCTTAAAAGCGAGAAGAACTTGATGCAACCCGTGATGAGATCAAGAAACTCAAGGGATCACAAAAATAAAACTTGAAAGATAAGATAGATGAAGAAAAAATGAAGGCAAATAAAGTTGGTAAAGCTCCAGTTGATGAAGGTACAAGATCCACATTTTCACAGGATGATTCTAAGAAGGAAGTTGATCTAATTGAAAAGCCAAAGTAGAATGATTCAACTCCAAAGAACAATACCAATGCAGTCAAGAGGAAAGGATGAAAACAGACTACAACACTGCCTCTAAAGAAGAATGATAAATCTTCTAGGTATGTTCATTTATTTAATGGTTATCATTTTTCATGTGCTAGCTATGTACATACAGCCAGGGATTGTAAAGTTATTTACAGGTACAATTATCAAGGACCATTTCATCTAAATGAACATACACAAATTTATTCAATGTTTATTTCTTTTTATTTGCTAACTATCGACATATGGCTAGGAATTTTGAAGTTTCTGGAAGGTACAACTATATCAAAAAAACCCTAGAAGCAAATTTGTGGGATCGAGATAGACACCAAACAGGATTTTCTATGGATGGCATTGAATGTTACCAATGTGATAACTATGGACACATAACTCGTCACTTCAGGTAAAATATGGAATCAACCATGATTGAAAATCTTGATGATGAGAATAAGAAGGTTTTGAAAAGGAAACAGGTACAGGAAGACCAAGCGGATAAGAAGGTTTCAACAGTTATGCCTTTAGGATTTGTAAAAGCAAAAAGGGAATGAGGAATTAGTAGTTACTTCAGATAATGACTCAAGTCAAGATGGCCCACTAGGTGACTCACTATTTTGAACAATTCGTTTTGTTGACTCCTTGAAGTTTATAGAAGGGTGTCTATGCAATAGTATATGGCACAATTATACGATTGAGAGACAAACAGTTTGAACAATATGGTCTTTTCATAACAGGTTCGGGGGGAGAAGAACAGTTGAAGGATTACAAGTTCACAAAGGAAATCTTCTCTTCTGGGCACAGGTCCATAGGGATCATCATTGATATATTATTACAAGAGGATTCTCACTAGGGGGAGCAAAGGAAGATAACAGGTCCACATGAGGCAAGCAAATTCTCGGGGGGAGTAACCCTTTGTCGTTGATGCCAAAGGGAGAGAGAAAAACTTGAGAAGGAGATTGAAATATTGAGAAGGAGATGAAGCATGAAAGTAGGGGGACTTGTACTCATAGGAGTACATGTGTTGCCATCAATGACAAATGGGGAGATTGTTGGTTGGTTTTGTCACTAATGTTAACCCATGGAGTTGACTAGGATTGAATTTGACCAAAAACACCAGTCATTGATGTCAAATGGTTAATGAACGCTCATTATTAATTGTCAGATTACATCAAGATGAAAGCTAAATTGTTGGATGGTTAAAAACTCTAGTCCTAGGGTTTGGGTACCTTAGACTAAGGATGTGCCCCAAACTTGTTAAGGGTTTTTGTTAGGTCAAATCATTGAGATTGGACTGTAGATATATTCCATTAGATTCTCCTCGAAGATATGTTTTTCTTGATATGTGGTACGCCCCAAGAGGCCTCCTAATTTGATATATATTCACTTTTGAAGTCGGTGACCCCAATATTTGGGCTAAAACCCCAAGAGAAGGTGACTTGGTACACCTCCATTAGTTGTGGACATTCAAACTAAGCACCAGAGGGTTTATTTTCACAATAATGTCTTAAGAAAAGGCATCAAACCATAAGGAACCCATATGACTCCTAAGTACCATAAAAATCATAATCTATACTTTAGTAAGCTATTCTTTAGGGCTTAAGAAACCATTCAGTGCCATTTAAAAAACGCTCATTAAGAATTTACTTAATATTAAATTCTATCCAACATATATCCTATGAAGCTCTTACCAAACACTATTAAAACATACCTAATACCTAAATGGCTTGCTTACAAATAAAGATAATTATTTAAAATAATAAAATAATATTAATAAAGATAAAAAGAAAAGTATGACCCTAACATCTATCTCTTAAGACCCCCTAACTAGCTTCACCACACACTACAAAAAGAGACTCCTCCTAACCTCCAAAACATAACATATCAACGAATCTTTTTATGCTTAACCTCTGAAATTACTCGACCTTCTTGAGGTAGATTAGCAAAATTTTCTGAGGAAAAGAAGTGTGGATTCTTGAGGCAAGAGGCAGTGGAATGGAAACAAGTGGTGAAGGCAATATCATCCAGTTGTAAATACTGACGTAAATATGGAAAACATGGTTTTATCAACTAAACAACAGTGTCTACATGAATGTTGGTAGCT
>APFE030759026.1:0-24229 GCA_000404065.3 Pinus taeda | reverse complement strand
AGAATAATAAATGAATGGGGACCCTTAGTTAAATTTTTGGAAAAGCAAGAGTTTCCTTTCTTCAAAATAAGGTTACCATCATAAGCTGAGGAAGATCTTTTGAATACTTTAAAACCTAAGTTTATAATAAGAAAAAGTCTTTAAAAAGAAAGCCGCATCGTAAAATGATATTAAAGTACCATCATTTGGCTATCTCATCGCAATAGAAAAAACTAATAAGAAAAACTTCAAGATTTACGGATTTGTGATAACACCGATCGCGAGATCGCATATTGCAGGAAATGGGCTAACGAAATTTGGCAAACGTAAAACTTCTGCGATCTGCGACGATGTGATATCACGATAAAACAATGGTTGCGATATTAAGCCAAACCAGCTCTGCGACGTTATATTTGCGATAGTGCGATAATGCGATAGTGCGATAATGTGATAGTGCGATAATGCGATAATGCAATGTCGCAATCTGCGAAGTTGCGAAGCAAATCGCAAAATCACTCCATGGGCACGCTATTCAAGAAAAGCCACTTACCATAATCTGACTCAAGATCATGCGCTTTAAATGTTAATAAAGGGATTAGTTGTCAGTTATTAATGAAATATAGACGTGTTCTTTTCAAAGAATTACTTCACGTAAGGTGACATATTTGATGTATCTGCTGCATTTAAAACTCTCCCATCACCTTTCTTGATCAGTCATTTCCATTTCACTTGTGAGCCGCAGGAACAGAGAACGGAGGACTAAACAAGGCAATACGCAGGAAGAAATGGGAAAGAAAAATAAAGCTCAAAGCTCCGAGGTGAAGGGACTGGCACCTTTATATATAGACACAGCTTGTAATAGAGACGCAGGGATATTAACATGGGAAGGCATGTACAGACTGCTTGAAGAAGAAAACCCCGGAATAATGAAGGTAACCGCTGGCTCAGACTCACAGGGTTCTTCCAGAGCATCCCTAGAAGAATTAGCATGCTCATTCCTACATAGGATAGCAACAAGGCCCAAAATTCTCCCATATACGGACATGATCAAGTGGATACTTGATAATGCGGAAATGAAAAACAGACAGTTCAAGATTCAAGGACAAGGGCTCATCGGATCATTCGTTGCACAAGATTTGAAGCTCATGTATCATCTTCCTGAGCCGCATGAAACTTACAATATGAAATTCATTGAAAAATGCGTGGCAAAGAACTCGATCCTATCAGAGACCACCAAGGATTGGTCCAAAAAAGATTAACCGCTTAAGAAAGACAAAAATGGTATGTACAGCACTGGTTCCCTCACCTCCCCATATTGTTTTATTGCGGCCATGCTCTGTAGATTATTTGGAAAGCCAGATATCAATAAGCTTTCATCTGAATGGTTACCATTAATAGATGCTGCCACAAATGCCATAACTATAGATTGGGCCAAGGTCTTTTCTGATAACCTAATCACAGCTATTGTCAATTACCGGTCTAAAAGATCCATGTCTCAAAGGATCTATCCTCCTTTTTACCTATCTGCATATCTTATGGATTCGATTTGTTATGTGTCTAAATTTCCTGTTATCGGGTGGAAATGGACAACTCAAGACCCATTACCCATCCATGTCTATCATAAGATATTATGGGACTCCCAGTTCATTCCACATTTCTACCAAATTTGTCACGGGCTTATCCTACCCTTGTATAGAATGTTATATGATAAAGACCCTTGTTGCGTTGGTAAAATGTTTGCTTAAAGACCATGTTGAACAGATCTTATTTATAACCGCATCCTCCAATAGAATAGCACACTAATAGAAAGGTATAATCAATCAGGATCCGTGCGAATATCGAGCAGCGTAGAGCTATAGACTGGTGCGTGAAACCTCCAGACCACATCTAAACATCCCTAGTGTGCATAAACCTAGTTCCAACACCCTCCCCTACTACCTCGGGTGAGATCTCAGCCCATGCTCCGCGGGTTTTTGTTGAAAGGGCCGGTAGTTGCAAGATTTTTTTGGCTAAATAACTATTTCGAACCTGGGTCAGACCCATATAAGCCAACAAATGGTTCCGTTGTCAGGACCAGAATCTGCCTAAGGGGTGTCTAATGTGGGAACACGGGAATCCTACGACGAAAGAGTTTGAATAGTGGTAGAATCTGAAGCTTCACAAGTTCGCGGTTCAAGAAAACAAAAACTCGTGGATATCGGAGGAAAAGTGGTTGGATCACTATATATTCACGGATATACATGAAATCTTCTTTGCAACATTTCTGATAGAATTGTATGAGTGGATCGCAAAGTTAGCTAATAGTGTGGGGAGGTGCAGATTAGACCAGCCGATAGTGTGGAGTGGAAGGGGTTATCGAGGAGCAGGAGGAGTAGAGAACACCCTTTCATTTCTATCTTAGGGGAGTGTGAGGAGGATCTTGCTAGGTTCTCTCCAGGAAGTGCAGTTAGATTGACTAAAGAACGCTTCACACTGATACCACCTCTGCCTACACCACCACCCTCTACACCCACGTCGAGTCCATCCACACCAACACCACCTCCACGCCCTCCACCACCAAAAGTTGGGATGGCAACCGCAATCAAGTTATCGACATTTTAGGGTGTAGGGAATGAAGAGCCAAGTCGATTATGGTTTGTGATAAAATATGTATGGGACGCACAAGGCATAACAAATGAAAACATCAAAAAGGCTACGTTGGTCAATGCACTACAGGACCGTGCAGTGACATGGTACATAAAATACTCAACCAACCATCCGAATGAGGGAATAGCGGCAATCCAAGATGCGTTAAATAAAGAGTTTGGCCAAACAAAGTCTGAAGCCCAGTCAGTCATTGGGTTCAAGGAGATATCAATGTTTCCTGGTGAAACTCCATGGGATCTGGACCAAAGGTTAAAGAGTACTATTCACGAAGCTAACAGGACTTTGACAGATGGGCAGCATTACGCGTTGTTTGTGGCATCATTAACACCCCATCTGAGGATGGATTTGTCACAACAAAATATCTCAACCTAAGCCGAGGCACTGGAGACAGCAATGAGGTTACATGTGACCCCAATACCAGACCCAGGGTTGGGAATTCAGCAAATCCACACAAAACTTCAAAACTTGAGTTTGGAAAAGCAAAGCTTGAAGCAAGGAAGAGTGTCTTGATGAGAGGTACATTCGGAGGTAGGCTATATTAAATGTAAGAGCCAAGCGCACGACAAGGACCATTGCAATGTCTTCGTGAACTATCTGGCGGGAGGAGGCTCAATGCCATTAAAAGTGGAGGTACAAGCATGACCGAGTGTCACGCCTACGCTCTGGTGTGTGATTTTCCAGGTGGGAGGGAAGCATGCAATAGATAATTACCACCTATTACAAAAGTATACCCAGACCTCACAGCAGTTTTATTGCGACTTTTGTCGATCAGTGGGACATTATGAGTGAATGTGTCAAAGTTATGACTTAATGATAGAGAGAACCCTAGCCTACCAGATGCAGACTAAAGTGCGGGGAGGATTTCAAGGACACGGCCAAGGGAGAGGATTGGGGCTTATACGGTGCCGCAAATAGTTAATTTGTTATAATTGTGGTGGACCGGGACACTACCCTCGCGACTGCTCTAACCCAACCAAGATCTCATGCCCCTACTGTGAGTAGTTTGATCATGAATTGGTAGGCTGTCCAACCTTAATTTCCCAATTGAGTGAAAAGGGAGTACTCTAATCTCCACCAACCCAGAATATCCAGATGATGCTTGTGGAACCTTGCGAAGAGGACCCTTGTATAAATATGGTACTAAGAAGCGACGCAACTGTAGGAGGGAATGAAGGCGGGAAAAGGTGTGACACACCTATGCAGAAACATAACACTGAGCTGGAACAGGGGAGGATGAGGCCAACAGAAGCTCAGCGAAGCTTCGCGGAAGCTTCTACCCCAGGTAGGAGTGATTAAATGGAGTTAGGAGTGGACCCCTCCATGATTACTACCTTTCTTGAAACCTGCATGAAATTGTTGTGCGATCATAAGGTTGTTCAAGCGTTGCAAGAGCTAATCACCAGGTGCACCAGATCTAGTGAACCCCAGGTCATCTGGAAGATAGGAAGACATGCTCTGTGCACCAGACGGGAGATGAGACTAACAGTGCAAATCGGTGACTATGAAATGGATCAAGTCATCCTAGATTTAGGCTTGGATGCAGACGTACTGCCTAAACAAACCTGGGAGCATATGGGCGAGCTTGCACTGCAATGGTCCCCGATTCAATTACGAATGGCCAACAAACAAAAGATCTTACCAATAGGCCAATTGCAAAGAGTGACAGTGTATATCGATAGTGTAAGTACCCAGACCGATTTTGAAGTCATAGAGATTGTTGATTATAGCAATCCTTACCTTGCACTACTCGGAATTGATTGGGCCATAGACATGAAAGGGATCATTAACTTAAAAAGATGCAAGATGACATTCGAAAAGAAGTCACTATGGGTAGTAGTTCTGCTAGACCCAGTGGAAGGGGAACGCTACACCGAACCCATACGTGATGAGGAAAGTGACGACGAACTGGATTTCATTTATTAGATAACAGCACAAGACCAAGATTGGATGCATTCCACCGATAATAGAAGAACCTCATGGGAACGCGATAGCATCTGCACCATGGATTTCGAGGAGGCGACAAAGCGATGGCAGAATTGATTGTAGGAAGTTATGACACTCAACTGTAATATGGTGACTCGGTCAGTACGGCACGTAACGACAGAGGAAAGACCACGCCTAGAGGAGAGTGGCACGACAACTGAAGTGCAGCTCATCCTGCCCGACACATTATGCATAATATAGCGGCAGCCCAGTGTGTTGAAAGATAGGTTGCGCACACTTGGAGAGGAGCCGTAGAAGCTGAGATATAGGCGGCAGTTTCAAGTCTAGATTAGAGGACATGCGCGATGGCCATGATAGCATAAAGCGGTAGATCGAAAGATGCAGGTGCACATCGGACGACTGACAACTCGACCAGATCTACACGGAACACAGGGTCACAAAGCCGTGGGGGACCATCTCTCTACGGCCCAACCAACTGCTATAGGTGCAGCTCACTCCACTAATGACAACGTCCATAACAGAGTTCAGCAACTTTGGAAAACCATTCTAAATGGAAAACGACGACTTGGTGAGTTAGAAGAAACTGGGGCCCAACTCCGCGGACAAAGTATGAAGCTGGACAAAGCGATTGCGGAGTTGTAGTTGGAAGTTGCCTACTTGGATTATGGAAAGGAATTACCAAAGGAAACCGACGTGGCTGGCTCTCCTACCCTGCTACAAGCAGTGACCCCACTAGCATGGTTGTGATTGCACCTGAGAGAATAGGGATGCGCACATCATACTTCAGTAGTAGAATCAAGGGAACGTATAGGGTGCTCGTGACCCAGGCTAGACTGGAAACGAAAGATCTGCACTAGGGGTTCACTCACCTGACTATCTGTAGGAGGCCCAGTCCCAGTGCCCTATGCAATTGGAAGAGGGCGTGGGACGATAAACCAAGCTACTGTGAAGTTTTGTGACAGGACCACCGCATACATACAAAAACCACATCTTCATCCCTGGGGATTCGCTACCACGAAGGAAAGATGGAAAGCGATCATTGTAAGTACTGTTCATGATATGATGACCCATTTAAAGCATAATGTAGCCTGTGACAGGCAATTAAGGAAAAATAATAACCACCAAAATCACATTTATGAGCTACCGCAAGGGCAAGTAGCCAATTTTGAATGTCGAACTGTATATAATCAGAGTCAGGGTCACACCACCACATATTACCATCCTACAAGAAAACTGCCCTATGTCAAAAGCATGATGAGTGATGAGAAATTTGAAAATAATCCATGGTTTTGGGAATTGCCCAAGTATTACCAAGACGCGATCCTAAAGGCACAAAATCCTACTACAGACAGTCACGCCGTATACCACCGAGCTCCCTAAATCTCCCTGGACGCCGCAAACCAAGAAGGATCCCCAAAGCCCAGACCTAGTAAAAAGGTCCCCCAGCACCTGGAATCTTGAAAATTCACGATGGAGGAGAAGGCTAAAACGATTATAATTGAAAGCGAGGAAGAAGATGAGGGTCCTCCCACATACGTCGAAGAAGCCCTCCCTAAAAAAGATCCCATACAGCGAGTACGACGACCCAAGTATGTGCCACCAAGAAAAGGGAAGGTGAAGGTACCTACAAATCTAGATGAGGTCAACCCTATAATCATTACCTTGTCATTACCAAAAGTTGTTCCAGTGGAAAACTCGGTGGTTGGCTGTGTTGCGACAATGAAGTTAAAAGCTTGGGACCTTGCAGATATAGTAAAATTTCCCCACCTGGTGATAGATGCACTAATGGACCAGGAAGGTAGAAGGGACAGTGACAACTCTACAGCCAAAGGGGTGGCTACGAAAGGTGGACAAAGCTAGATTGCTCTGTCTCTTGTTGATTCCTCACTTTCTCTAGCCCCATATCACCATGTTGGTCATAAACTAGTTGCTTTGCTTATTTCATGAGGACATATTATGGGTTGGTAAGCCCGTCAGTATCACAATGGAACTTGTTCATCGGGTTTCGCACCTTCCCTATGATAGAAGAGACCCTCGGGAGATTACTGATAAAGGTAATGATGTTGCGATGATAGAGCGGCTGAAAAAGAAGTATCAGCTCGCTAAGGGACAATGAGGGTACATCATTGATAGTATCTCAGACAACACAGTCCGCATTGCCACTCAGTTGCTGGCAGGGAAAGTATTGATGAAGTGTCGTGGCACTTAGGTTCCTGCCGTAGTTATTGCCCTTTTTGAGGAATGCGTAGCCGACGTACGGTTCAATTGGTCGTAGTTCCTTTTTGAAGAGTTTTAGACCAATTGTCGCGACGTGCAAGAGGAGGGAAAGACATTCCATTATGCATGGTTGCTCCTGTCCATCATGTTGGTTGCCACTGACTTACCCAAGGAAAGCCATTTTCTAGTCTTGGACCCGGAATGGCCTAAAGCCACTTGATATGCTTCCCTTTGGGAAACAAGCAATGCGGGACAAATTTGTAATATCAAAATCTTTTGGTTATTGATGGACGTGACTGTGCATCAGTGGATTAATGGGTTACCCATCTTGACTAACGATATCTATTAAAGCATGAAGCACATTGATGAATTTAAAGTAGACATGCATCATGTCTACATCAGGGCATGAAAGGACTCGGCCTAGGCATGGACCTCACTCCGGTTTATTGCCATTAATGATGTTATGACGAGATTGTGGATACTTGGCCAGTAGCCTGGCGTCGACCCTTGGTAGTAGAGCGTGATGAGGCCGCCATATGGAAACAAAAGGAGGAAGCCAAGTGTGCCGCACAACAAAAGCAGAATGAACAGTTTGTCGTGCAAGTTAAAGTAGCTTGGGAGGCGGCACTCGCAGCAGTAGGCAAGACACAACCAGGCAAGGAGACATCGACAAAGGACAAAGGCAGTGAGAAGGAAACCACTCAGCCAGCCACGACAAATCCTCCATCCATTACTACGGGTGCCCCTTTAAAGCGCTCAGTAGCACCAAAGCGGTCGAAGCCACGGAAGAAGGCGAAGGTGTCTAAGACAGACAGCGAAGTGACCACCCTAACCGAGGGTGACCTGAATGACATCGAAAATGTCGTTCGCGATGCCATATCTGATGCAGTCGACGAAGCCATGTCTGAGTAGCAGATTATGTCGGGGGAGCTCCGTACACAGTGACAGACGCTAGGAATATACATCGTGTCAACAAGTGAAAGCACCGCTACAAGGGGTTCCGGTATGTCAACCACAAAACTATTACTGAAGACCCAAGTCACCTATTTTGTCGCAATTCCAGCAGGCACGTTAATCATCAACAATGCAAAGGACAGAGCTGTGCTAGGATGGCTTACAGGACTAGGACTAAACATAGCCGCTTTACCACGTGAAAGGTTGCAACAACTCTAGGATAGTGCCACGTTAGATCTCCACACCCGGGAAGGCCGTACCAAACAAATACTCTAGGAGTAGAAAATAAATCTCGAACAGTTGTGCCTCCAATGGGACAAAGCCATCACAAAGAACCATCAAGTGCAGCAGATTGTTGTGAAATATTGCTCAAGTTCCCTTGAGCTAGAGATGAGAGCTGATCTCCCTATTGAGACCCAAATTCAGAAGCTTGCTACTAGGTTCCGTAACGCTAAGGAGGAGGTTGCATGGATCCAATAGGAGCTTAGTGTGCAGATCACAGAGTTAAAATTGCAGGCTCCACCGATGATGCCCCTTGAGATCATTGAGCAGCATAAGAACATCATCATTGTCACCCGCGAAATGCTTTCAAGGACAATGAAGGAATGTACGGACCTGTTCACATAGTCGATTGTCATGCTCATGACCCTTCAAGAGGATCCAACCCTTCAACGACTGGAAAGCGAAGCTCGGGATCTTCAAGAAGCTTATGATATGATTAAAGAAACCGTGTCGGCTATCGTTATTACGCAACACTTGGCTAAGATAAGGGAGCCCCAGGACCTAGATATCCAAGCTGACGCAGCCCAGCAGAAGGCAATCGTGATTAAAGCCCATCTCCAGCCATGGCTGGATGAGGCATTTGCAGTTTCAACCACCATAAAGTGCAAGGTAGTCCATATGCAAAGTGAGTATGCCACCATTGAGACAACGATGCCCGAGACTAAGTTGATAGCCACACGCGTGGAAATGATGCAAAGGATGACAGAAGAATTTTCTGCTGGTAGAAGCGAAGCACAGAGGTTGCTAAATGCCCTATGTGAGAAGATTACCATGCCAATCGAGTGACTCGAGACGAGTCATGATGATTGTGTTGGTGGACTGTAGGGTAGCGGAAGCCTCGCGCAACGGTTATGGGGCTCGAAGTCCAAAGTTTTGGTCTTTATCAGGACGAGTCATGATGATTGTGTTGGGGGACTGTTGGGTAGCGGAAGCCTCACACAACTGTTATGGGGCTCGAAGTCCAAAGTTTTGGCTAAAGATAGGGTAAAGACTCTGATGTAAGCATGGAGCGCTAACTATAATAGGTTGAGTCAAAGGGTAGTCCACTCCAAAATAATGTAAATAAATGTAAATAGAGTCAGCCCACTTTATGGATCGTGGGCCAAGGAAGGGTATAAATAGAGCGAGGCTCTATGGGTAGAGATAGATAGGTTTGGACGGTTGATCTTGAATATGAAATGTAATGGGTTTTTGAAGCAACTAGTTTGAAAACGCCTGTAAGTCCATGTTGAGAGTTGTGGTAGTAGATAGAGGCTCTGCAGTTATGTGCACAGAGGCTTGGAAAGTCCACAGCTGTGTGTGTGGACCCCTTCAACTGAGTGCATAGGGCGGATTTGGATGTATTGAGGATAAGTGGAAATAAAGATAAGTTTCTCTGAAAATTCTGTGTTCCTTCTAAGCTATCGCGAATCTGGCTTTTATAATATCTGTTTAATTAATTTGCTTATTTTATGAATGTATGTAAATCTGGATTCATTTTAAATGCGCAAATCAATTGTGTTGGTTAAATGTTTGCTTAAAGACCCTGTTGAACAGATTTGATTTATAACCGCATCCTCCAATTGAATAACGCACTAATAGAAAGGTATAATCAATCTAGATCTGTGCCAATACTGAGCAACACAGAGCTATAGACTAGTGCATGAAACCTCCATACCACATCTAGACATCCCTATGGTGTGGAAACTTGGTTCTAGCACCCTCCCATGCTACCTCAGATGAGACCTGAGTCCGCGTTCCACGGGCTATTGCTAAAAGGGCTGGTAGCTGCAGGATTTGTTTAGCTAAATAACTCTTCTGAACATGGATCAGACCCATATAAGCCAACAGTCCCTGTCTGCGTCCCTGGAATCCACTCCACATGATTGTTGCAGCTGGATCCTGACCTCACGCCTCAGTCTACATCTTGTAAGCAGGTGTTTACTCCATCAACAACTCATAACTTTAGAAATTTTGTTCATCATAGCCCATCGACCTACAAAAGTTGCAAAATAGTTTCTAGGGGGTTGTCTCAGGTTCTGCAGTAGATGACAGTTGTCTATGGCATTCTTTCCTCCCACCTGACAGATCATGCCCAGAGTAAAGGCACCGCGCTTGGCCCAGATTTTGCCTCTGGTTGTAATGGCATTGGCCCCCCCTACCAAGTAACTCGCGAAGACTGAACAATGATCCTTATCATGGCCCTGGATTTTACATTTTACGCACCACACCTCTTCCACCTTTGACCACGACACCTGATCTTGTTTCAAACTTAACATCTCTAAGAATAGGTTTTGTATTTGTGTGTGGATTTGTTGAACTCCCAACCCTGGATCTTGTATAGGAGTTTCATGCAACCTCATCATTGTCTCTAATGCTTCAGCTTGGGTTGAGATCTTTTGTCGTGATAGCGTCATCCACCACGCGTAGTGTTGCATATCCATCAGCTTCATGTTAGCCTCGTGGATTGTACTCTTCAATCTCTGATCCAAATCCCACAGGGTTTCACCAGGTAGCATTGCGATCTCCTTAACCCTGATGATCAACTACGTTTTCTATTTTGGCCAGCTAAATTCTTTGTTCAATGCATCCTGGATCGTCTCTATTCCCACATCTGGGTGATCACTCGAGTACTTTATATACCACATCAATGCGTGGTCCTGTAGCATGCTAACCATAGTAGCCTTTTTGATGTTATCATTTGTTATTACTTAGGCTTCCCATACAGCGTTTACCACAAACAAAAACTGATCATTATAAAATCCTTCATCAAAAGGTCTAATGGAGATGTTATATTATAAACCTTTTTAACTATAATGAAATCGGCCTTATGAATAAATATCAAATTCTTTATTTTTTGATAAAGCGATCGCAACATCGCATATCGCAACAACAAAGAAAACATAATGCATGCACCCATTGACTTACTCCGATCCGAAAAGCAAACAGCTATCGGATATCGGGAAAGGCGAATAGCGAGTATAATAAAAAACATCCCCTATTTCTCTGATGCGATATTGCTATCGGCAATCGGAAGGTGTAGCGCAGCGCATGTTTATGATACCTTTAAATCTCCTGATGCGATAAGGTATATCACCATCGACGATCGGCGATTTCGCAATGACACAAGTAACATGACACGAGCCCATCCCTGATTGCGATACATTAAGGCGCAAGTTTCAAAATAAATTTAGAAGGCTTGCATGCATTATTTTGGATTATTATTAAAGCCTTCCCGTTCCTAATAGCGATTTACTTTTGATTATCCGCCAAAAAACTCAAGCCACGCTTGAATGAATCATTCAGCATATAAACTATATGATGGGTATTTAAAACTCCTCTACCATGATCGGCAGGTTAAGCGGCCAATTAATGAAGCAGTTATGCAGAGATATTCCCTGAGATTGTATTTATGGCAGTATCACTATAGTCTTTCATTATTCACTAATTGATATAATTCTTTCATATTAGCTCACACTACCTATTCTTTGTATCACGTTGATTTCATTCCTTGTGTAGAGCTCCGTTGAAATAACAAGTTCAATCAAATGGGAAAGAAATCCAAGAGATTTGCGGCAACAGTTGCTTCCGCAGTAACAGTGCAATGCACCAATGATCCAGGACCAAGCAAAAAGGGATTGATTTCAGACACTACGTGTCTTGGCCTTGGAAACACAAGTTGGCAAAGCATATATAATTTAATTGAAGCAGAGGAGCTTGAGATAGTACCAGTACAAGCTACCGTGGATTCAACTAGAAGAGAAAAAGCTTCCCTGAAAGATTTAGCTAATTCATATCTGCACCGAATAGCAGCACGTGAAAAAATTCTTCCATACACTAATGTAGTGCAATGGGCAGTAGAGGAGATCCTTGTTTTAAACAAAACATTTTGCACAGTTGACGGAAGGGTCTTTGACTCATTTCAGCCTGATGACTTAAGAAAAATGTATCACTTGCCCGAACCTCAAAAGAAATACAATAAAGTCTTTCTTGAGTAGTTCGCAAATGAGAATGAGACTGAATCAGCCCAATTCGGGAGTGGAGACAGAACCCCACAAGGCACAGACATGAATATTCAGGTAAGTACTCTGTAGATTCATTATGTTCTCCTTACTGTTATGTCGAGGCAATGATGTGTAGAATTTGGGGATTGCATGATTCTGCAAAATTCACTATTAAAATGGTTCATTTAATGGAAGCGACAGTTAATAGTGAAGTAATGGATTGGGAAAACATATTGTCAGATAAATTAGCCACTGCAATTCTTGAGTTTAGAGCAAAAAATCTCATGACCGATGGGTCTATTCCTCTGTTTTATTATAGTGCTTATATTTTAAATACTCTTTTTCTCAGTTCTGAATTTCTTGTACTTGGGCGGAGATGGACTTTACAAGGCCCTATGCCTATTCGCATTTATCACCAAAAGTTATGGAAGGTGCACTATAAGGACCACTTGTACCAAATCTGTAATGGTTTTATGTTAACTATTTATTATGCCATTTTTGATAAGCATGCCCCAAATATTTCTTCGGAAAAAAAGGTTGACCTAACCGTTGTAGGAAATTGGTTCGGAGAAGACAAGTTCACATACATAAGGGTTTTTGGTAGCCTTGCAAGACCTCATGTCCTTCCTCTGGAAATATAGCTGACAAGCTGTTAGCCCGAGAATTGGCCTACCAAATTACAACAGCAGGAACATCCAAGACTCTTAGGACTTCTAAAAAGCAGGCTTTGCCTACTTTTCCTTTGAGATGCAGTGTTTATACTTTGCATGATTACAAGCATGCGGAGAAGGAAGCAGAGAAAATAAACATGCTCAATCTTGCAACCATTCCTAATAGGCAATTCGATCCAAGGAAAGTTTCCTATACTGTGCTTGAACAAGCCAAACTTACAAGGTTTGATCATGAAAAAGATGACTTTGAGGACCTGTTTTCTTCGGCGGAATCATTATTCCAGGTAGAAACGCTGGCCAAAATGAGATATAACGATGAAAGGCTAGTAGAATTCAATAGGCTCGGAGAATAGAGGTTGCAAACTCTACCGCTGGACTTATTAGCTACTACCCTGAAAACACAGTCAAGTTAGCCTGAACAACAAATTATTGACAAACCTCCTACTGTAGGGAAAATTCTCGAAAGAGGAAAAGAACTAGAGTAGGAGAAAGAGCAGAAAAAAGAACAGGACAAGAGCAGTGAAAATATCAATGTGGATACTCAGATTGATCATAAACTACTCCAAGAATGACAACAATTTGACTCTGTTATAAGCAATCTGGAAGGTCCACAATGTGATAGCACACCCAAAGTAACAGATGGACAAGATACAACGTCAACAACGGTTCGGAATGAAGGAACCAATGACCTACCCACTAGCACGGATTTAAAAATGATTCCAAAAGATCCATTCGATTAAATTATTTTGCAGATAGAAGACATTCCATTAGATGTCTTTTACAGTCCCAAACACAGGGCTGTAATGAAAAGACAAAGGAAAAGGAGAAGACTTGATCAATCTTCCATGTTTCCAGCACAAACAAATACATCTAATGTAGTGTGGAAAGAAGAGCTTAACTGTTCCGATGACCTAACAAAACCTTAACAGCTACCAGCCGACTCACTCAGTTCAAAAAGTCAAATATATCTGACCAACTGAACAGCCAGAACACCAACATTTACTTCTTCATTCATTTCTCTCATTTACTTCTCCTGTAAAGTAGATAGATGAAGTTATTGCTTGATATTATCCCATTTAAGATATTTTGTAACTCCTTTTTGTATAAATACCTCCCCGTGGGATGTATTCGGGGTTGGTGATATCTCTTCTGGACTGCGCTGTGACTCTGAAGAATTTTAATACAAAGGCTGTTGAATTTCACTGTTTCTGCACCATTTGAATGTGGATCTGATGCTCTTGGTCATGGTATAGGATTCTTCTATCTTTATATGGATCAATAAGTTTTCTTAAACCTGTGTTTTGTATTTTCTGTGTCTGCAAACTTCATATATGTTTTCATAATCTTAGTTATGGAGAAAAATAATAGCCCAGAATTTGTTTAAATACACTTTGTGTTCAATCTCTATTATTACTTATGTTTTCTTCAAAGTTAGCATAAATAGGAATTCTTAGTTGCTCTTGTTTCCACTAATTCTTTCACTTTGAATATTAATAAGGAATTATCTACTGCTCCTTGATAATACTCATGCATTTTCCCTCTACCAACATGATGAAGGATTCTTAACTGCCCTTCACCCACTGGCTTTCATTCCATCTATTTCCAGATCATAAAATTGCTCCAAGATTGATTACCTTGCTCTGTAGTATCACCTTTAGTCAAAGAAATCATATTCAGCTGTTCACCCTCATAGACTCCATTAGCCCAATGGAATAAACTGTTCATACTTGCATCCTAGTTATGTTCAATATCACCATCCAACAAACTTAAAACAAAATCTTGTACATCATAACTAGCCTAAAATACCTCAAAACTTATAAAGAGAGAGCCCTCTCTGGATGTAGATTGGCTAGAATCTGTGTTCAAAAAATTGGTCTGTGGTTACCTCGGCCATATCCCCTCCTTAGAATCTTCCTAGGGGACAACCTGAGTGAGAACATCATTCGCGACTCCACTGGGGATTCTGAATGATTATTTGTTACTGCTGTCTAGTTTCTAAAAACTATAGATGGAGTCTGAAGTTAGCCAAGTAGCCTTTGAAACTATTTTTGCTATGTAATCACAAGAGTAAATAAAATCTATTTCAGTCTATCTTCAGCCTAGTTTTTAGGCTTTAAACAACTGTCTCAAAGATTTGATCAGTTTCCTTGTTTCAAACATACCTGAAGGAAGGCCCAACGCCTTCTATATTTCGAAAGCTCCTTTCCAAATATTGTCAAAACTTGTATCCTTCAAATATTTCCAGAAAATACCAAAAAATATACTTTTAAAAGCTGGCTACAAAGAAGAAAACTCGTTACACTAGGTCAAACACAGGCCCAAATCCCCCACTTATTTTTGACAATCCCAATTTGATTCCTAAGAGCCTTAGAAAACCTAAAAATCAAGAGAGTTCTGTTGATTCAAATCCTGAAACATTTCAACATAAACCTATCCAAACTCAACTTACTACTGGAAAGTCACAAGCCCTTTCTCCTACCACTGTAGCCTCTCCTAATTCATCATTATTCCTCCAAACCATCTCTTTTACCCCCCCATCTACAACCCATATTTCAACTGTAATCCCTGTTCTTCCAGCTGTAACATTTATCCTTGTAAGTATGGAAAATCGATATCCTCCCTTGTTGTTGGAGAGGTAAATCCCCTCTACGGATAGAGGCGATCCCTACTAGCCCAGAATCGGTCTAGCAACAATCAAACAATGCTACCACGCAAGTCCCTAATTGCAAATAAAAGGTAGGTGATGAAGACCTACTTGGATTCCGACGCTATTGTTCGTAGAAGAGACGTCGCCCTCGCTCCTTTGCTTTGGCCGGTCACAGTCCTCCACGATCTCCGCGAATGGACACCTGCACACAAAGAGAACAACACAAACACAAGCGTGAAATCTAATAAATGCAATTATACATCAGTCAGGAAGGATATAACTCAACATCAATCATTACAAAGACAATGAGAGTGGAACCATAATGATAGTTATCTATTATTAATAATCAACAAAGGAGAATACAACCATAGTCCTGACGTCAAGTCTTCCTTTGGCTGGGTGCTCAGCTACACAAGTCTTGCAAAGCTTGAAGGGATGGGGAACAAGCCTCTCTCTCTTTAGTGACAAGATCTCCTCACTTAGGTTAAGCCTTATGGACACAAAGAAGGCTCTTGCAACTCTAACCTCTTGATATCTTCCTTTCAGCACTAGTATTACCACCACTAGCTTGCTTAAGGCATGGAGACAAGCTTTTATAGATGAAAGAGGAAAAGATAAGATCAATCACAACAATCATGGATTTGGCTTCATCACTTGGAAACTTCCATGGAAGGGTGGCAAACTACTTCCCATTCAAGGAGATTCGAAGCCAAACCATCCTCACCTTACATAGATTCAGTTGGTGAATGAGTTGGAGAGAACTTTCGAAAGTTGATTTGTTAAAAACTTTGCCCAAATAGGTTGGTGCGATTGCGACTCTGGGACAGAGCGCTAACTAGCATGCCCTCTTTGGAGGATTTTCCCCATTGGCGTGGGAAGAACACAGTTAACCCACGCTAATGTAAAAAGGGCTATTTTTATGGGCAAGCTGCAGGAGACGTCTTCAGGGCATGTGAAACTCATATTCAGAGGGGAATGATGCAAGTGGTTTCAAGTCTTGTCACTTCTCACAAGTCCCGGAATGAGTCCTCCAAGGTGCACGAGAGGGGTAACAGGGACGGTGACAAACGGTGACAAATTACTGTGTAACAGATTCCCCCTAAAGCATGAGGCCCGAGAGAGAGGGGTGAAATGCTTTACAAGAACGCGTGTGACTGAAAACACGGCCGCCAGAGAAACTGCGTAAAGAAATACAACTGATAACTCAAGTACATGATATATGTGGTATGGGCGCAGCCATCCGTAATAGAGTATATAAAAACTGGATCCCAGGTATTGACGCAGCCATCCGATGAGGATCAATGAATGGACTCAGGCATGGTCGCATCCATCCAATGAATGAGTCATGTAGTGATTACAATAATCCACAAAATGCAACTCGAATCTCAATATACACAATCCGGGGTCTTGTGCTCCAACTCGACCCGAACACAGTACAAGTTCAAGCATGTGAATACAGGAGTCGAAGTCGAACATGCGAGAACATCGTCTGATTACCAGTCAATGATGAAAATTGTTAACAGACGCGAGAGGTACCACCAATAATGACGATGGTCCTCAAGGTACTATAGGTACAATCCATGGCATGTGAATCAATGAGCCGGTGTCAAACACCCGTAGAATCATTCGATCGGAGGCCAATAATGAAAACCTCGCATCGAACACGAAGAACCTGCCATTGAGGCAGGCAAGCTCTAAGGCACCTGAATGGAATCTCTAGATCATCTTCCTGGATAATGAGCTGAAGTCGACAAAAAATGATCTTGATCGAAGGCGGGCCATAATGTTTCCCACATCATCGATGTTGGAGAGGTAAATCCCCTCTACGGATAGAGGCGATCCCTACTAGCCCAGAACGGGTCTAACAACAATCAAACAATGCTATCACGCAAGTTCCTAATTTCAAATAAAAGGTAGGTGATGAACACCTACTTGGGTTCCAGCACTTTTGTTTGTAGAAGAGACATTGCCCACGCTCCTTTGCCTTGGCCGGTCACAATCCTCCACTATCCTCGTGAATGGACACATGCACACAAAGAGAACAACACAAACACAAGCGTGAAATCTAATATATGCAATTATACATCAGTTAGGAAGGACACAATTCAACATTAATCATTACAACAATGAGAATGGAACCATAATGATAGTCATCTATTATTAATAATCAACAAAAGAGAATACAACCAGCGTCCTGACGTCAAGTCCTCCTTTGGCTGGGTGCTCAGCTACACAAGTCTTACAAAGCTTGAAGGGATGAGGGACAAGCCTCTCTCTCTTTGGTGACAAGATCTCCTTACTTAGGTTAAGCCTTATGGACACAAAGAAGGCTCTTGCAACTCTAACCTCTTGATATCTTCCTTTCAGCACAAGTATTACCACTAGAATCAGAACTAGCTTGCTCAAGTCATGGAGACAAGCTTTTATAGATGAAAAGGAAGGGATAAGATCAATCACAACAATAATGGATTTGGCTTCATCACTTGGAAACTTCTATGGAATGGTAGAAAACTACTTACCATTCAAGGAGATTTGAAGCCAAACCATCTTCACTTAACATAGATTCAGTTGGTGAATGAGTTGGATAGAACTTTCGGAGGTTGATTGGTTAAAAACTTTGCCCAAAAAGGTTGGCGCAATTGCGACTCTGGGACAGAGCGCTAATGGCGCGCCCCTTTTATAGGATTTCCCCATTGGTGTGGGTAGAAAACAGTGGGCCAGCGCTAATGTAAAAAGGGCTATTTTTAAGGGCAAGCTGCAGGAGATGTCTTCAGGGCATATGAAGCTCATGTTCAGAGGTGAATGATGCAAGTGGTTTCAAATCTTGTCACTTCTCACAAGTCCCGGAATGTGCCCTCCAAGGTGTTGGAGAGGGGTAATAGGGATGGTGACAAACGGTGACAAATTACTGTGTAACAGATGCCCCTTAAAGCATGAGGCCTGAGAGAGAGAGGGGTGAAGTGCTTTACAAGAACATGTATGACTGAAAACACTGCCACCGGAGAACCTGCGAAAAGAAGTACAACTGATATCTCAAGTACATGATATATGTGGTATGGGTGCAGCCATCCGTAACAGAGTATATAAAACTGGATCCCAGGTATGGACGCAGCCATCCAATGAGGATCAATGAATAGACTCAGGTACGGTCACAGCCATCCAATAAATGAGTCATGTAATGATTACAATAATCCACAAAATGCAACCCATATTTCAATATGCACAATCTAGGGTCTTGCACTCCAACTCGACCCGAACACAGTACAAGTTCAAGCATGTGAATACAGGAGTCGAAGTCGAACATGCATGAACATCGTCTGATTACCAGTCAATGATGAAAACTGTTAATATGCGCGAGAGGTGCCACCAATAATGACGATGGGCCTCAAGGTACTATAGGTACAATCCACGGCGTGCGAATCAATGAGCCGGTGTCGAACACCCATAGAATCATCCGATCGGAGGCCAATGATGAAAACCTATCGTTGAACACGAAGAATCTGCCATTGAGGTATGCAGGCTCCAAGGTACCTGAAGGGAGTCTCTAGGTCATCTTCCTGGATAATGAGTTGAAGTCGACAGGAAGTGATCTTGATCGAAGGTGGGCCATAATGTTTCCCACATCATCGACACGAGACGGAGAGGGACAATATGTTTTGTGTGAGGTATCAGAGGGAGGTTGAGTATTCTGCAGAGGTCAACTTCTCTTGAACATATCGGCGGCACAACATCGGATTTGGAAGTATTTGATGTCAAATGATCAGGGGTCATGACGACAAGGTGATGAGCAGATGAATGGTCAAATAGGATAACCCAAACCCATGGAAGCAAGTGTGAAATGAGATGAGATATCCCCACCCAGACACGAATGTAGATAAGTGCCATGTTCAAGAGCGACATACTGCCGATGACGACGATTACGGTTCCTTTATTCCCCCACCATTTCTGGTGAGTACCCTAATTATTTTTGGATGGCAAGCTTGACGGGGATAGCATATGCTTGAATGGTTTCATTACGACAAAACCCGATGTCATTAAAGTTTTAACGAGTCTGACAAAGGAAAAACTCGGCGTCTTTTCATGTTTAGAGAGTTTGAAAAGACAGCAAAAAGGAAACTCTAGGGGTGTCCTTTTTCGTAAAGTTGTGTCTCTCGAGCCCGAAAAAGTATAAAACTATGCTCAAAAGAACCGCCCGGCCATTATGGCCGAGGAGTACTTTTCGTGAGTAGTGACACCGACCCGAAAAAGTAAAAAAGCGATCGATATCACGTCGTTTCGCTCCCATTAACGAACCTGAAACGACAAAGGCCCGACGATCTTTTCATTCTTTATAAGGTCGGGAAAGAGTTTAAAGACGACCGACTCTTATTTATGTTTAACGAGTCAAGAGGAACAACTCGGCAATATTTTCATGTTTAGCGAGTCAGAAAAGAGCTTAAAGGTGACTCGGGTATGGGCTCATTTTTACACAAGCTTGAACCATGGAGAACTCTGCTTGGATTCGGTTTCATGTTTACACAAGCTTGAAACGAAAAACTATGTTGGTTATAAGTTCACATGCCCCCAGCATAATGACGCAAAACAAGGTACATGCCCCCCAAGCTTCATTGCATTCAACAAAGTGGATAGAATGAAGGTTCACTTTCGAGATCTTGGAAAGACTCGACTGGTATTTTACGAGATCTTAATCAAAAGACTTGACTTGGAAAGGGAGTTGTTGTGTTTTTTAATGAGGTTGACACAGTAAAAGAACTATCCTCATAACCCTTGTTTCATTTTTTAACGAGCTTGAAACAAGGTCAGGAACTATGCTCGGCCAGACCCAGTTTCATTTTTTAAGGAGCTTGACATAGGAAAGCGAACTATGCTCCACCCGAACTTCATCATAATGAACAGGAAGTTGGGGCTTCCAAGAGTGGCTCTCCCTATGGGAGGTCAACATCTCGGAAGTGAGGACCCAATGCCCCTAGGACACTATGCACGATGGCGGCATCGTTGGATACAGGTATGGGATAGGTGGCCACATAGTTGATTTGCGGGGGAGCAGATACAACTGGTGGATAAAAACTAGGAGGGGACGACAACTGCGCAGGAGGCATTGGGGGACTAACGAATGACAATTGATCGATAGTCACCATTCTTCCATCATGTGGAAAGCAAACCACACGGAAAAGTGAAGAGACAAGGGCCCCCATAGCATAAACATAGTCGCGACCAAGGAGAAGACTGAATTTTAAACACCTTGGGTAACCAACACGTCGATATAGACGGTTTTACCTCCCAAAGTAATAGGGAACTTTGGGAGGACTCCTAGAGATGGACAGGCTCCTCCGTCGAAAGCCAACAGATTCTGCGTGACCGACCCGAACTGCAGGGAACCTAAAGCTTGCCAAGTAGTGTACGACATAAGACTGACCGACGCACCTTCATCCAGAACAGTGCCAGGTACTGCCTTATCACAGGCAAGTACTGTAATCTGGAAAGGCACATGGGATGGAAGGCGAAAAGCGGTCAGGTGACTCCAATCAAAGGAGATGGCCAAACTACTTGGTGGGGGAATTGTATGATCGCCCCCATGCTCCATAGGAACCGAAGAGGGACTTTCAAGAGTAGCTGGGATAGGGGAGTCATTTCCGAACTCAGGGGAATCTGAGGAGATAAGAAGAACATGGGAATTATGCCCTTCCAGAACAGAGTGATCGGGTGGTGAACTCGAGTCGACACTCTTTCCGACCAATAGTTGGTCTGGAATAGGCTGGGCAGAGCCAGGTTCAGGAAGAGGAGGCTGGACAAGAGAGGAGTTTGAACCAATCTCGTTGTTAGCAGGGGGACGATCTGCAGCTGCAGAAAGACGTTGATATCCAATGGGGAGTTGGGGTGAGGGAGTCGCGAGACTTTCCAAGACGTCAGAGGCTTTATCCATGAGTGGATAAAGGTGAAGGAGATGATTGCTTTCACAAAGTCTGCAAGGGATTCGAATCTTCCCTTTTCCTTTACTATTCCCAACTAATAGGGTAGCATCACCGTGAGATTCAGAGGGCGATGAGGGGTGGGCCAGAAGGTGGCCCGTCTTCAGGTGTACTCGAGGGGGTAGTTGCGCTTTTAACCTCTCCCTTGAGAGCCTTCTTCTTCTTCTTCTTAGCCACCTGGTTACTCGAATTGAGACTTTCACCAGGCGAAGTAGAAGATGAGGACGTAGAAGTGGGCGGAGAAGGGGAGAGGTCCACCTTAGAATCAACATGAGGTTGTTCAGGTGGAGGGACTGATTGATCAGTAGGTGAGACGGCAGGGACCAGAGAGGTTGAGAACAACCAAATAGGCAACCCAAAAGTTAACCCTGGGAGGGACAACGTTGCCATGTAAGGAGTACCAACATTCCCGAGAGGAGGGAAATGACCAGGATTCCCATCAGGGGGGAACTTGGGTTGGTGAACCCCGAAAAAGTTGCCATCAAGAACGAAAAAGAAACCTACTCAAGCTAACGCGAACAAGACCTAACCGGGTAAATGTGAACGCGGCCGAATAAATTTTAAGACAAAGGAACTGAACTTGACCTTTTCATGTTTTAAGAGTCGAGAAAAGGACAAAAAGGTGACTCTAGTCGCCTTCGAATGTTTTATGAGCCCGAAGTGAAAAACTGCTCAAGTGATCCTTTTATTTTAAGGAGTCCGAAAAGGATAAAAAATGACTACTCTAGAGAAACTAGGCAAGGGGTTTACTAGACAATCCGTAAAACTGCATATACACCTTCGCAATCATATGAAAACCAAGGACTTTCCGTACTGCAGTCAATCTTCCCGAATGCTGTGTTCGGTGCATTACGGCTTGCAAGGCGACGGACATGGCTTCCTATGGATCAAGGATGAAAACCTAGTGGAGTCTCCCCATATATACGCGACGGTACGTGGGAGCCCATGTCCATACTAGACCACAATTGAATCACACAAGGAGGAATCACCCAACCTTAATGCGAAAACAAAAGTGACTAGGTTTAACGACGCCGGAGCACGTCTCTAGCCTAGACCTCTAGAATGTGAGCGTTATGTTCCAATGCGTTTTTAAGTTCATTCGGTTTATTTTATGGTTGATCTTTAGTTAAGTTTCGATTTCAGGTCCTACCGTATGTGATCTTTCATAATTGCCTAGATGCAAACTATATGCCAAAGAATACCATTCCATTCAATGAATACTAACTACAAGAGGGTTAAGAGTTTTCAATCAAACAAAATGAGCACAATCAATCAAACAGCCTAATGCAGCTAATGGGAAATAAATAAAACTTTTTCTTTCAAGAATACAAGTCAAAGAAAAGTTCTATTCCATTAACTATTGAACGCAAAAGAGATTTGTTCGATTTCTTTTTCAAAGGCACAATGCACTAGAATGAATTTTGAAAGACAGTAACACTGAGTAAAAGAGATAAACTCACTCAATGAGAACACAATGAAATTCCCTAAAATCGCAAAGCAATCCCTCAAAAACGAGAAAAGTCCCAAAGACACAAATGAGCCGTGTAATCTAGGCTCAAAGCAAACAAAGCGGAATTCAAGTGAAAAAGAGGCAAGGCACTCAAATAACGCAATGAAACGATCCACAACTACCAAACAAGTGTAAGGGAGCAAATAAAGAGTCGACTGGACCGATAGAAGACCAAAACACTTAAGGAAGGCTTGACACACAAAGCCACTAGATGCCCTAGGGCTAGAAATGTGAAATCGATAGAAAATGGCAAACACCCAAAGGGTAAAGGTAATCTATGCAAAATTCACTTGAAAAGTATGCAAATGTAATCTATGCACAAATGAGAATTCTAATTATGCAAGTGCGATCTATGCAAGAGAATTCTCAAACACAAGATGATTCTAATGTAATCTAAGAACCAATCAAGTGCAAATCAAGAAAATTGAGTGAGATTTCCAAAGATCAAAAATAAAAACACTCAAAGGCGATTAACACTCATACACAATTTAGCCCCCCCCCCCCTGGGCGAATGAGGGGGAATTGTTTTTGCAAAATCAAAAGCAAAAAGATGCAAAATTATGAAGAGACTGAGAAAAACCTCCAAGTAATGACCAAAGGAAATCAAATTAAGAATTTCTCAAAAGAGAGACTCGAAACCAGTCAAACAAGACTCCAACACACTCAAGCAGTGGAAAAAGATGTGGCAAGATACAAATCCAAGCTCAAAAGGCTGGCAAACAAGCGAACTGAAAAGGTTAACAGGCCTGGCGTGACTGTCAGGCTGTAACTCGTGCTATAAAGGGATTGGCGCGGGTTGTCAAAGTGGTCCAAAGCTTGGTTTACAGTATCTAGGCAGGCCAGGAAGCAAGAGGCAGCAAGAAATTCAATCCAAAAAGCTACCCAAGCAAGCAAACAAGAGAAAACCAAAGAGGCAAGACAAACTCCAAATGTTCAGTCCGTAAACCAAACCGGAGATTGACTGAAGTGGCTTTGATCTACTTCACTAATGCAAAGCAATAGTGTTTCGAAGGCTATCTGGCCAAACTTCAGACTCCGTCTAAAGTTTACAAATCAAAGAACAAGCTAAAGTCCCCAGCGGAGTCGCCAAATTGTTGGAGAGGTAAATCCCCTCTACAGATAGAGGCGATCCCTACTAGCCCAGAACGGGTCTAGCAACAATCAAACAATGCTATCACGCAAGTTCCTAATTGCAAATAAAAGGTAGGTGATGAAGACCTACTTGAGTTCCAAAGCTTTTGTTCATAGAAGAGACGTTGCCCACGCTCCTTTGTCTTGGCCAGTCACAATCCTCCACTATCTCCATGAATGGACACCTGCACACAAAGAGAACAACACAAACACAAGCGTGAAATCTAATATATGCAATTATACATCAGTCGGGAAGGATATAATTCAACATCAACCATTACAAGTACAATGAGAAT
>APFE030759025.1:0-23492 GCA_000404065.3 Pinus taeda | reverse complement strand
AAAAAAAAAAAAAAAAAAAACCTTACAAAATCCTTTTATAAACATTTTGGATCACTATCCTCTCCATCCTAGTGTGAGTATTGCTCATTATTATCATGTTCTTCGCGACCCATAAAACTATAATTATAAGAAACAATATTGTCATAGTAGGCTTCTTATCATTAAAGCAAAAGAGGGTTTGATGTTAGATAAGTTAGAGGATGAAGTCATAGTGACAACTTCTAAAGATCATGAATAAATTGAGGAAGATGGTATAGTACTATTGACTCGCTTGTCTTATGAACCTAAGGAAAAGTATATCATTATCAATTTTCAGGGAAATGTGGGAAAGAATAATACTTATATCAACAACTATGTATTTTAAAGAATGTCTTTTAAATTAATATCTATATAAAAAATTATGTATTTTAAACCATTTCAACAAAGAATGTGATTTTTTGTTATTTAGAATTTTTGAATGCATAAATGGATTCAACATCCTGAAAAACTGGGGTCACTAAATTCTGTAAATTAAACAACTTAAACTCAAGTTTTTAAAAATCTCTATTGCATTTTTATTAAATTTAATCAAAAAACATGCCGTGAAAAAGACCATTTCACCTATAAATTAGAATATAGCCTAATATTATCTTATCAATTAATTTCTTATCCATAAATTAATATTAATATTTTAGTCAAAATTATAATGTTTAGTTTCTATTTAAATAATTCAATTATATATATAATATATATATATATATAATATATATATTATATATATATACACATATATATATACACATAAAATTAATTGTATATATATGTGTGTGTAATATATATTATATATATATATATATATATATAATATACATATACACAGTATACAATATATATTTATATATAATTATATATGTTATATATAACATATATATGTATATATTAACATATATGTTGTATATATATATATCACACATATATATATAACACATATATACATATACACATTATACATATATATATATGTGATAATAATATATGTATATAATATATACAAATATACATATACATAACTAATAATATATATATATAATAATATATATATATTCTTTGTAAGCTGAGGTAGTGCCTTGCTATCTCTATTGATATAAATCTAGGTTAAGCCATATACATCATTTTGGTGGCCTCAACCTGCCTAAATGGGAAACCAAGTCTGTTGGCCACCTCAAATTGATATAAGCCATCCAATAACAAAAATGAATAAGTCTATCAATCCATGCTAAATAAACTTTGCAGCAGGAAATACTAAGCATATATTTGGTAGTCATGAATACAGACAAAAGGATGAAATACTATCCTCTTAAATCCAACATGGTAAGCAGTTGCACAAATTAAAATGCCATTCTTCCCCCCTCTTGGGTGGTACCACTACTGCCCTCTGTGCTGGAATAAGCTGCTTCAACTGTTGTTGGATTTCGTCCATCTTACTATGCTGCATGATCATTGTGATTTGAAGGATCTTCATTTCTTTCTTCATATTAGGCATGCCTTGGCCAATTCCGCCATTTCTCCTGCAACTTGCTCCAATGCCTTCGCTAGTAGGCGTTTCAACACCCAATAAACGTGTAAGGCTTGTTTATATAAAGTCATTCATCCCTGGTGTTACCCGGGTCCGGAATGAGCTCCCCCCACTCTTCCATTTCTGGCTCTGAGTCCTCTTCCATTACGTTTTCTTCCAGGTCCTTGATGAGTTTACATATGTCCTTGTTTGTGCCTTCTCAGTACGCCCTTTCCGCCTCTTGGACAATTTTCCTCATAGTTTATGGATTTTAGAGATCTGTGGTTTGTATCTGTTGAATTAATAACCGGAGAACCCATAGTATGAAGATTTTTATGCCAACATTTCAAATCCCAAATGGGATCCATCATGAGGACTTTAAAAATGGTGATAAAAGATGAGCTGCTATGGAGAAATAAATACTATTGAGGTTAAATTTTTGGAGCACCACTGTCGGCTTGGGAAATTTTTATTAATTAATTTAATTCTTATTAATTTATTAAAATAAGTTTTATTAATCTAATGATTTAATTAAAAATTATTTATTTATTATTATTTATTTAATTCTATTGATTTAATAGAATAAATAAAAGTTTAAAATAAAATTTTATAATGTTAATTAATTTTATTAAAATAAATTATTAATTAACTAAATTTAATTTTATTAATACAATTTTATTGATTAAATTTTATTAATTTTTATTACTTATTTTTATAATTTTAATTTAATATTTATATTACTATTAACTATAATAAATCTTATTATTAAATATTATTGACAGAGAATTAAAATCCCTAATAATTAATGTTTATTACTAATTAATTAAATAGGAAATAAATATAATTAAAATATGTCTGTTACCATTTATTTAATTATGATAGATTAATCCATAATAAGGAAATTATATACTAATTAATATATATAACATATCTTCATTAATTAATTATTTCATGATAACTAAATACATATATTAATTAGAAATTAATTAATTATATATTAATGATATTGAAATAAATTAATTTTATATATCTATATTAGAATAAATAGAATAAATAACCTAATATACTAAATGATAATCCCTCATAATTAAAAATATTAAGTTATTAATAAATATTAATTATGAATAATTATAATTAATTAATGGGATAATTATATACTAATACATATATATATCATCATTTATTAATTATGATAAATTATAATTAATTAGAATTAATTAATATGATGGTTAATATATTAATATTATTAGGCTGAATTTTAGGGTTAATTATTATAAATTTGTTAATGTTAAAATAGGGTTATTAGAAATATTTACCTTCTTACCTGTTATACGTGGGATGAGTTTGCGATCTTGATTCCTTGATCAAGGGAAGCCAGCTCTTGCTAATCTCCATCCCGCTGTCTCTGTTTAGATTATGAGGGTGCTTGATAATTTCAAGCGCTTCTCTGATCTTTCGTCTCTGCTGCTGCTCCTCCCTTGCGATAATTGACGCGCTTTCGAGGCATATATGGTGCTTAGTTTTTTCGGAGTGTTCAGCCAAGGCTGAGGTACGAGATCTTTCATTCTTAATATCGTCACCTTATTAACTTGATCACCGCTGTTTGCAACCACTGCGCTAACCTTGCAGTTGACTACCTCATATCATGTCCACTGTTATTCATTACCATCTGCGCAACGCTGCCCATCTGGGTATTAAGGTTTTCATTGATATTGCGGTATTCGTTCATTAGAATGTTGTCCAACTCGGTGACTGTGTAATCTTTAACCCTGTCAACATCCTTTATGCTTAATAGTTTGGACAGCTTCTTGCATTGTCTCGCCTGAGCCATTCTTCCTTCATTATCAGCTTTAAGAGCAATCCTTGCATCAATCTTTGAGGGACCGATGTTGAGGTTGTTGTGTTATTGCGACCGGGCTGGTTAGACCGGCCTCCTCCACCACGCCACCTTCCCCGTCCTGGCCACGCCATTTTGCTGCTTACAGTCTCCTGTATATCATGGCCAACATCAAAGGTTAGATTCTCTTCCATTGCCTTTGTTCCCATTTCCTGAGTTCCCCTTCCCCAGAAGTGGCCCTCCCCTTTCCAATTTCTCCCGATGGTCGGGCTACTCTCAGTATTTCCTTCCCTTAACCCTGACAATTGGTTACTCTTTATAGTCTTCTCCATTTCCCAGATTGTTTCTTTTTCCTCCTCAAGTTGTCCCTGATCACAGCCCTTGCAGAAACCAAGTAGATCTTTGCCCTGATTTTTGTGGCTCCTTCCCATTCTATGCCATTCCTCTGAATTTTCCTTCGAACCACCTTCCACTTCCTTACTGCAAGCTCTAAAGGATGTTGCCCCTTCTGGCATACTTCTACTTCTCTTTGCTGCTCCTATCTCTTCCCCCTCTTCCATCAGACTACCTAAGGTTAAGAGAATTACAGGATTTGACTTTACAAAAACATACCCGGACCTTTCCGTCGCCTCAGATGAAACCAGCTCGTCCTGCGCTCCCATTGTATTCCTCTTTCGCTACTTAATGACCACCCTTACTACCTTCACCCCTCTTATTTCCCTTCTACCATCTATCCTACCTCTCATCATTCTATCGACGCCGATTTCTGTTGTTTCTTCCCCCATTCCCCTATCAGCTCTATTCCTCGGGGCGTTGTCCCATCTGCAAGCTACCCCCACGTCCTGTTTTATTATGGGAATGTTTGGAGGTCGGCATTGCCCTCCATTCCTCTCCATGATCTGTTCCCACGTCATCTCCCCATATCTCACCCGATCGGGGGCAATAATATTATTTATATATATTAATTATTATATATATATATATATATAATTAATATATTATATATATATATATAATATATATATTATTATATATTTATATATATATTATATATATAATAATTAATTATTATTTAAAAACTTTATTTTTTCTTAGACATTTCAATACATTTTTAAAATCAATATTATTTATGAATTAATATTTATTTTCTAATCAAAATTATAATATTTGGATTTTTAATAAGTTTAAACATTAAATTGTAAAAAACTGTTATTTTTTTTGTTATTAAAAAAATGTTTTAGAGTCACCCCAGGGTGCGTGCTAGAGGTTGGAAAGGACGACACACAGTTATGAAGATTAATGTAAGGTGTAATACCCCAAAAATGGCATTTAAAAATTACTGAGAACTAATAAGTAACTCTTCAATAGATGTTTAATTTAAATTTTAATTGTTCTGATGTCGACATTAAATTATTGAGGCTGGAAGGCCAAGGAACATTTACCATGGTTATCTTGTGCTTACCAAAATTATTGGTAACTTTACTTTAACAGAATGAAACTGTTTTGTTTTAGTTAAAAGAAATGATTATCAAGAAACAGTTAACCCTCTACCTAAACAGGAAGATATAGAGGGGGGAGGAGCATAGAAAATCCCATCCTAGAGATGGGTGAGATAAACCAATTGGAGGGTTGTTCCATACAGTCGAACATAGAGTACTGAGATGGAGGCTTGACAAGAGTCCTAAGGCCCATAGTATTGACTGTGACTGGATATAATCCAACATTGAAGGAAGAAAGTGCTCGAGGGGAGTCTGGATGTGATTGCTAGACTCGTGGCTAGGAGGAGAGATTTTATGAAAAGTATTATTATTTTGTTCTTGTTGTTTACAGGATAACAGGTAAGAAAGATAAGGAATTGCCAAGACTTATTACTCGACTGTGTGTTTTTCTCTAGATTGTCAGAGTCATAAATTGTGTAATATAGAATGTTATTTAAGATAAATGCGTAATACTGAATGTCATTTAAAGTTTCTAGATTATAAAGGTTATCATTAATTTGCAGGGCAGATTGATGTCAAAGTAGAGTGTTTACTGTTATGTAAAAACCCTTAAATATATAATGGATAGTGAAGCTCACATAAGTGGAATTAACTATTTGCAATCTGAAACATGAAATAATTTCTTACTCGTAATGTTAAATATAACTAACAGTGAAACATAGGAATTGCAAAATATCCTTGGACAGACTCCAGAATAAACATAGATATTCTTTAAAAAGAAGTTAAAAAGGATGAATTCAGGAGTTAAGTAAAGATTAAATTCATGATGGTAAAAACCCTTGGTTAATTCCCTTTCATAGTATCCTTCATATTAAATCAATACAGGTAAATACAATAAACTACTAGAAATAAGATGGACATGGCCTATTATCCAAATATATATACACATATATATCGTATGCATGCAAGTAAGATCTTAGAACTTGAATTATGTAATATTAAGACAAAAATACAAACATATCATATTGACAAATTGTATTAATAGCAAGTGTGCATAATTTAATGATTCTGAGCATCTAAAGAACAACATCAAATATTATCCAAGTAGCCACTATCGACTCTCAAGAAAGTTAAAGGAAGAAATACAACCATTCTCTCCTTAAACCCCAAACCCAAATTTCGAAATCCGTCACAAAGGAAATGCATTCAACATTTACAGTAAAAACAAGATTCAAAACCCTGAGCTTGTAGGTGAAATAAACTTATATCAAAAGGAGTATTATGTGTGCTACTCTTAATATAGTTCCTAAATAGAATAACCCTTCGTGAAACCCTGAAATAGCATGCCGAAATAGTCTCCAAGGTCTCAAGACCAACCTGTAAAACGATGGAAGGCTATAAGCCTTAAGAATCTATTGACGCAAGCCCAAAATCGAGGTTCCTCATATGATTCTTACCTGTCACCAGAACACCTGGAATTAGTAAAAGTAATACCGACGATAACCCCTCTGTTATAATATTAACTTGTTAGGAAATATAGGGTTCTTACATAAAGTTGAGACTCCTGCTTGCTGGAACCATAACTGGTACAAAGAAATCGATGAAGGGTTTAGTAGTGAATCCGTAAGTAGGGATAAATATGCATAAAAACCAATAGCGAGATTATAATCAAAAGTATTTCAGTAAGCTATAGCCTTGACATACTTTATCTTGGTCCAGCGTCTCAGAGTGCTCATTGCCCTTCGCCATCTCTACAAGCAAGCAAGCTATGCGTGTATACCGATGTCGGGCTTTAGAATAGTTTTGTAGATGAAAACCCCACAACAATGGTTAAACCCTCAGGAATGGGCAAATAAACCCTTGAATGTAAGACTGCTAATTTACCTATTCCAGAGGGTGTCGTCTTCACTGCTTTTCTGAACTAGAGCACCCACAGGCATCGAGGAGTACTGAAAAGAAATCCAACCACAGCAGAGCAGAACATGATGCCCAGGTGGTAGTAATAATGGACCATCAGAGCAGCGGATGCAAGAGAGCGGTTAGGGAAATGGGCTCTAACTGTATCTCCACCATCAGATCGACAACAGAAGATAAACAGTGCCAGAGCTAGCTAGATGGCAGTGTAGGACATCAGTATCTCACCTTGATCAAGTGGTTCACCATATGTGATCACAAGCGATTACGAACGGAGAGAACCATGCCATGGGTAGTTGTATTCATTAATGACATAGTATGCCCGAATAGATCCATCCACCTGATCATTAAAGACTTATTCGCAATCATATACAAGGGGTTTAATTACTTTCGTAAATATCATTGAACGCATATATGTGATGTGCTCGAGGCCTCTATGGGCCAATATTTATAAACTTTATGATTATAAATGTATCGTCGGTGTATAGTGTTAAAGATTTTGTTTGTGTCTATTTTAAATTTCAATATAATTTATGCAATTGTGTGAATTTGTTATTTAGTTGTTACAAATGGTATCAGAGCTCAGGTTCATACACTGAGCCTCATTGGGAATAGACATGTGCAGGAACTTAATTTTGCTACAGATTTTTTTTTTTGGTCTTATAGCTAAACAAATTTGTGTATGAAACAGTTAATAAGTGTCGATCACACCAACAAAAGAGGCAAGGAAATATGGAAGGGAGCCCTCGTCCAACCAGTTCACCTGGAACTACCTACATAAACGCTAATCCTAACATATGGATACAGTTGGGTGAAGAATCACGACAAAATAATGCAACATTATTAGAAATTTTTCAGCAGTTGCGTGCTGAAATGATGAATTTAAGGTCAGATAATGAAAGATTACGCGAGGAACGGGAGAGGATACTAAAAAGTCTGTCCAATAAACAAAATCAACGGCATCCAGATCCCAGTGTTGAAGACCAGGAGAAAACCCCAACAACATAGCATGGAGAGGAAAACGCGGAATCCACTGGGAAACATGGGGAAGATGAGGAAGGGTGCTCAGTTAATTTATTTGAACAACGAAAGACCAAAAAACAGAAAACTGAATTGCAAGGTGAACTTAAAAAGATTAAGTCATCTCCTTTTGAAGGAGAATCGGAGGAGGCATCAAAAGCTTGGCTCATTGACATGGGCAAATATTTCCAGATCTATAAATACACAGATAAACTGAAAGCAAGATTGGTGGTTTATCAATTAAGAGGAAAGGCCACCTTATGGTGGGATGAAATCAAAACAGTAAGGAAAAACAATGAAGAGGAAGTTAACTGGTAGGAATTCCAAAATCACTTCAAACAAGTATTGAACGAAGCGTTATTAATATGAGAAGGCAAAAGAATTCCATGAGTTAAGGTTGGGAACCTTAACCATGGATTAGTATGTGACACACTTTAACTCTCTACTATGTTATGTGCCTTACATGCAGGAAGAAAAGGCCAAAATTCAACGCTTCATTAGGTGTTTGCCCAATTTTATGAAGGATAAATTAGAGTTTGAGTACCCCAAGACAATGGATGACACTAAGCAGAAAGCCCACATCTTCTATCAATAAATGAAACAAAAGAATGAAGGACCCAGGGGAAATTTAAAAAAAAAAGATAGAAGCCTGCCTCCAAGTAAACAGTCCAGATTTGTAGGTAACAAAAACATACAACAAAAGCCCCTCAACAGATTTCCAGCCACGAATCAGCCTAAGATGGCTTATTTGGAAAGCAAACATTCGGAAGGAGCTGCTAAATCTGTAAATGAATCGCAAACCAAACCTCCACTGTAGCACTGGGGATGCAAACAACCACACTACTACAAAAAATGTCTGCATAAAGCGAGGGACAGAACAGTTGTCAAATATCCAGGAGGCATCCATGGTTTTTGATGTAGAAAGGAGCATACCCAGAATTAATGTTTCCCTGGATGATCATTAGACAAAATTTCAGCCCAGCATGATCAAATGTGAACGTATGATTGCTAAGAAACCTGTCTCTGTTTTATTTGATCGAGGTGCTAGCTTAAGCTATGTTAGTCCTAAGGTGGTAGATAAATGTTAATTATCAAGCAATAAATTTTCAAAACCATGGTTAGTCCAACTAGTGACGGGAACCAAGAGAAGGGTAACCACATAGACAGAACATTGTCCCATTACGATTTCAGGACAACCTATTTACGTAGACCTTAGTATACTGCCTTTGGTTTCTTATGACATACTAATCGGAATGGATTGGTTAGAAAGGTGTTGTTCCTTAGTGGACTGCAAAAAGAAGACTGTCAGTTTTATTGTTGAAAAGGGAGGAATTCCAAGGCATTAAAACGAATACCAAGTTGTGTCCTATTATAGCTAACCAGCTAGGAAAATGTATTAGAAAAGGTTGCCAAATATATGTTGTTCAGGTGGGATTCACAAACATGAGAAAAACGATGACCTCTCTAGAAAATTTTCCTTTTATTTAGGACTTTATTGATGTGTTTCCAGAATCTATTCTGGGTTTACCACCCAAGCGTGACATTCACTTCACTATTGAGCTAATTCCGAGTGCAACACCTATATCCAAAGCCCCTTACCACATGAGCATTCCTGAATTAACAAAACTCAAAATGCAGCTTCAAGAACTGTTAGGTAAAAAGCATATCTGACCCAATGTGTCCCCTTGGGGATCCCCCATTTTTTTCGTACGGAAAAGGGATGGGACCCTGAGGTTATGCATTGGTTATTGATAATTAAACAAACTAACCTCAAGAACAAGTATTTGTTACCATGAATTGATGATCTCTTTGACCAGGTACAAGGAGCTAAGGTATTTTCGAAAATTGATTTAAGATCCAAATATCATCAAATAATAATAAAAGAGGAGGATATTTACAAGAATACATTTTGCACTCGCTATGGTCATTACAAGTTTGTGGTATTGTCGTTTTGCCTTACCAATGCCCCCGCCACATTCATGAGTTTGATGCATGGTATTTTCCCTCCCTTCCTTAACAAATTTGTGTTGATTTTCATAGATGATATCTTAGTATATTCTAAGAACCAGGAGGAGCATAAAGAACATCTGAAAATAGTATTGCAAACAGTAAGGGAAAATCAGTGATATGCTAAATTAAGAAAATGTGACTTTTTCAAGGATCGGATCCAGTACTTGTGTCACGTTATACCAACAGATGGCATTGTTGTTGATTCAGAAAAGATCAAAACAATATTGGAATGGAGAGCCCCAAAGAATGTCGTTGATATCCAATCATTATTTGGCTTATCAGGGTACTACCGTAGATTTATTGAGGGATTTTCAAAAATCACCTTTCCATGACATCCTTATAGAAAAGGGGGCATGTTATCTACTGGACAACAGAGTATCGGCAGAGTTTTGAAAAGCTAAAACATCTACTCACTACTGCTCCAGTATTAAAAGTGGCATATCTAGAAAGGTCCTTCGTGGTTTGCACAGATGCAAGCAAAGAAGGCGTTGGTGGCGAACTAACACAAGAAGGAAAGGTGATTGCTTATGAATCTAGAAAATTGAAGGAATATGAACAACAATATTCAACCTATGATTTGGAGTTGACAACAGTGGTGCATGCCCTTCAAATGTGGTGACATTACCTGCTTGGGAAGAAATTTTTGTTGCTAACAGATCATAGTAGTCTTACAAATTTTTTTAACCAATCTAGCTTGAATGCTAGATAGGCTAGATGGACAGCCTTTCTCAGTGAATTCAATTTTTAAATGAAACATTTAAAATGGAAGGAAAATCGTGTTGCTGACGCACTAAGGAAAAATTACATTGTATCGATGAGGTTCAGATGAGCCAAGTAAGTTCAAACATTCCTGAAATGATAAAAGAAGCAACTAGCAAAGATCCGGAGTATTCCTTCCTTTGGCAACAAACGAAAGAAACTTTGCTGAAAAATGAGAAATAAGAATTTGAAATAAATTTTGATAATCTTCTTACATTTAGGAACATAATTTATTTACCTAACCAAAGTTTGGTTATACTTTTTGTTTTGGATGAGTTTCACAGGAAGCCTTGTGCTGGCCATCCTGGTTATCAGAAAATGCTTTCATCCATCAAGAAAGGTTACTTTTGGCCCGGATTGAGGAAGGATATTACAGAATATTTGTCCAAATGTTTGAAGTGTCATTTGGTAAAGTCAGAGCACCAGCATCCCACTCAATTGTTGCAACCATTGTCGATTCTGAAATGGAAATGGGAGACTATATCCCTAGATTTCATTATCGACTTACCATGTACAAGAAAGAAACATGATTCAATTATGGTGGTAGTTGATAAATTGAGTAAAACAACTCACTTTATACTAGTGAAGTCCACATACAAAACTGTAGAAATAGCAGACATATTTATGAAGGAAAGTTTTTGCTTACATGGGATACCCAAAGTAGTGATTTCAGATAGGGACGTGAAATTCACATCCATCTTTTGGAAAAATCTCTTTTCGGGTTTAGGAACTCAGGTCCAATTTAGTATCGCTTACCATCCCCAAACGGATGGACAGACCGAAAGGGTAAACCAAGTGTTGGAGGACATGCTACACATGTTTGTGCTGCATCAACCACACAAGTGGGAGGATTACCTCCATTTGGGAGAATTTGCATATAATAATGAACACCACGAATCACTAGGAATGAGCCCCTTCGAGGTGTTATATGGGAGAAAGTGCAGAGTGCCTATAGACTGGAATAGTCCAGTTAATAAGTTTGCACTGGGTCCTGACATGCTAGCAGAAATGGAGGAGACCGTGAGGAAGATTCGACAAAATTTGAGGGCAACCCAAGATAGGCAGAAAATGTATGCAGATGAAAAGATGACTTACAGGGAATTTCAACCAGGAGGTCACATTTGTTTAAGAGTGAAGCCCTGGAAAATTTCATTATAATGGCAGTGCTGTGCAAAATTAGCACCCTGATATTGTGGCCCTTTTCAAGTTCTAGAACTAATTGGACCGGTGGCCTATAAGCTTGCGCTACCAAGCCACATTCGGGTCCACATTGCATTTCATGTATTGTTACTGAAAAGGTATGTGTATAACCCTCAGCACATTATTGACTAGGAAAATATTTAGGTAAACCGTCAAGTAGGTAAGACCGGATATATTGTTCGCTTTTGTTTGAAAAAAGATGGAATATAACTAAGAATTATTCTGCAGTGCAGGTCGAACTGGAAGGAGAGTTCTTGGCAGAACCTCTTCGTATTCTCGACCAGAGAGAAACTAATTTGCAGAAACGAACCATTACCTAGGTTAAAGTGAAATGGAAGCACTTTGGCCCAGAAGAGGCCACCTATGAAGAGGAGAAATTTATGTGAAAGGCTTATCCGACATTGTTTTTCGAAGAAAGAAATAACACTAGGGACGGTGTTCCTCATATTGGGGGGGAGATCTAACACCCCCAAAATGGGATTTAAAAATTACAAAGAACTACTAAGTAACTCTTCAATAGATGTTTAATTTAAATTTTAATTGTTGTGATGTTGACATTAAATGATTGAGGCTGGAAGGCCAAAAAACATTTACCATGGTTATCTTGTGATTACCTGAATTATTGGTAACTTTACTTTAGTAGAATGAAACTGTTTTGTTTTAGTTAAAAGAAATGGTTATCAAGAAACAGTTAACCCTCTACCTAAATAGGAAAATATAGGGATGGGATGAGCACAGAAAATCCAATCCTAGAGTTGGGTGAGATAAGCCAGTTGGAGGGTTGCTCCATACAGTCAAATAGAGAGTATTGAGATGGAGGCTAGATAGGAGTCTTGAGGCCTATAGTACTGATTGTAACTTGATATAATCCAACATTGAAGGAAGAAAGTGCTCGGAGGGAGTCTGGACGTGATTTCCAGACTCGTGGCTACGAGGAGAGACTTCCTGAAAAGTATTATTATTTTCTTCTTGTTGTTTACAGGATAACAAGTAAGTAAGATAAGGAACTGCCAAGACTTAGTACTGGACTGTGTGTTTTGCTCTAGATTATCGGAGTCATAAATTGCGTAATATAGAATGTTATTTAAGATAAAGGCGTAATATTGAATGTTGTTTAAAGCTGCTGATTATAAAGGTTATCAATAATTTGCAGGGTAGATTGATGACAAAATAGAGGGTTTACTGATATGTAAAAACCCTGAAATATATAATGGATATTGACGCTAGCATAAGTGGAATTAACTATTTGCAATCCGAAACAGGAAATAATTTCTAACTCGTATTGTTAAATATAACTAACAGTGAAACAAAGGAACTGAAAAATATCTTCAGACAGACTCCAGAATCAACATAGATATTCTTTAAAAAGCAATTAAAAAGGATGAATTAAGGAGTTAAGTAAAGATTAAATTCATGATGGTAAAAACCCTCGGTTAATTCCCTTTCATAGGATCATACGTATCAAATAAATACAGGTAAATATAGTAAACTGCTAGAAATAAGATGGACGGGGGCCTATTATCCAAATATATATACACATATACTCTGTATGCATGCGATTAAGATATTAGAACTTGAATTTTGTAATATTAAGACAAAAATACGAACATATCATATTGACAAATTGTATTAATAGCAAGTATGCATAATTTAACGATTCTGAGCATCTCAACAACAACACCAAATACTATCCGAGTAGCCACTATCGTCTCTCAAGCAAGTTGAAGGAAGAAATAAAACCATTCTCTCCTCCAAATTTCAGAATCCGTCACAAAGGAAGCACATTCAAAATTTACAGAGAAAACAAGATTCGATAGCCTGAGCTTGTCAGTGAAATAAACTTAAATCAAAAGGAGTATTATGCATGCTACTCTTAATCTAGTTCCTAAATAGAAGAACCCTCCATGAAACCCTAAAATAGCAGGTTGGAATAGTCTCCAAGGTCTCAACACCAACCTGTAAAACGACAGATGGTTGTAAGACTTAAGAATCTATTGATGCGGGCCCAAACTCGAGGTTCCTCATATCATTCTTACCTGTCACCAGAACACCTGGAATTAGTAAAATTAATACCAATGATAGCCCCTCTGTGATAATATTAACTTGTTCGGAAGGATAGGGTTCTTACCTGAATTTGAGACTCCCGCTTGTTGGAACCATAACCTGTACAAACATGTCGATGAAGGGTTTAGTAGTGAATCCATAAGCAGGGATAAATATGCATAAAAACCAATAGCGAGATTATAATCAAAAGTATTGCAGTAAGTTATAGCCTTGACATACGTTACCTTGGTCCAGCGTCTCAGAGTGTTGGCCTCCCTTCGCCATCTCTGCAACTAAGCAAGATATGCTTGTAGACTGATGTCGGGCTTTAGCATATGTTTGTAGATGAAAACCCCACAACAGTTGTTAAACCCTCAAGAATGGGAAAATAAATCCTTGAACGTAAGACTACTAATTTACCTATTCCAGAGGGTGTCGTCTTCACCACTTTTTTGAACCAGAGCACCCATGCACATCAAGGAATACTGAAAAGAAATGCGACCACAGCAGAGCAGAATGAGAAACCCAGGCGGTAGCAGCAATGAATCGTCAGAGCAGTGGATGTGAGAGAGCAGTTAGGGAAATGGGCTCTAACCATGTCTCCACCATCAGATTGACAATAGAAGATCGACGACGCCAGAGCTATCTATATGGCGGTACAAGACATCAGTACCTCACCTTGATCCAGTGGTTGACCATATGTGATCACAAGCGATTGCCAACACAGCGAACCATGCCATGGGTAGTTGTGTTCATTAATGACATAGTATCCCCGAATGGATCCATCCACCTGATCATGAAAGACTTATTCACAATCATATACGAGGGGTTTAATTACTCTCATAAATATCATTGAACACATATATGTGATGTGCTCGAGGCCTCTATGGGCCAATATTCATAAGCTTTATGATTATAAATGTATCACCGGTGCATAGTGTTAAAGATTTTGTTTGTGTCTATTTTAAATTGCAATTTAATTTATGCAATTATGTGAATTTGTTATTTATTCATTACAGAAGGGTACCCTCCAATGCCTCCCACACGCTCATGCCAATGGATGTGGTGGCCTTCTGCATGCAAAGAGGTAGAGGTGGTAGGAAAAGTAGCGGGCATGGCAAGGACAAGGTGGGAGGCACAACAAGTAAGAAAGGACGGGGGAGAGGTTATGGCATGATAGATTTTGGAGTTAAGGAAGTGCAAGGGAGTGATAAGTGCATTATTGCAAACGTTGGTGGGAGTTGAAGCACTAGAGCAAGGAGGCGGAGATACCATCAACAGTATCAGTGGATTGAATTCGGGTATGTTTCTTGGCCCTGCAACCCTCTTACTATGGCAACATTGTTAAAATACCTATTGATCGTATTAATAAAATACGTTATATTCTAACCCACAGAGTTTATTGTTTAATTTCTTTATAAATATTTTTAAATTAATAATATACCTATTTATTATAGATATATATAATAATATTATTTTCTATTAGTAGTTTAACTTTTTATAGATATTTACGCCGTAAGGCGTTCCCTCTGAGAAAGACATCCGTAAAATGTGACGTGTGCGATACTCAACCATCGATTCTGTGTGTTAGACGATTGGGGTGTTTTCTGCCGTTGGTTTAATTTTTTTTTCATAGAAAAACGTTATTTTTTCCACCAGCTGGAAGATAGAGAGGGAGGATCTGGAAATGGGCCATGAAAGGCCAGCCCTCCTGGCGATGAGACTCTTCACAATGACTGAACCTAAACGTGTCTTAGCAGTGACTAAACGTGTCTTTCTTCTTGGTTTGGTGTCTTTCTCCCTGCCTCAGGGCTTTGTGCTGTTATATCACTATTTATACCCTCTCCTTCACACATGGGATTTCCTCGCTGCCTTAATTTCATTGCCTAATTCGCTGCTCAGGTTCATACAACTCATGGGATTTCCTCGCTGCCTTAATTTCATTGCCTAATTCGCTACTCAGGTTCATACAACTCCTTGTGAAGTGATTACGGCCTTTGCCCAGAAGTCTTCCGAAGTCTTCCGACCAGTAATCTGTTGGGGTCTGTACCGGTATGTGAATTTTTTTTGGAATTTCTATATCACATGCTTCACTAGATTCCCCTTTGATGTAATTAATTGCAACTTACAGACAAGGTATCGTTACTTCCACTGTTGTTTTGGGCTTTATTATTTATGATGGGAGTAATGCCCAATGTCAGTGAATTGTAAATGGTTCATTATGTTTTGATGTGGATGACCAAGGATTTTCATTTCCCCTAATTTTTTTACGAATATACTCAGCTTTAGAAAGAACCAGTAGTCTTATTGAATTTAGATATATTTATGTTAAAAGATTTTGGCCTTGGGTGGATGTAGTGTGTTTACGTCCATGTAGTTGCACATGTCAAGAGAGGAAGAATTCTACAACCTGTAAAATAAGAACAGTAAGTAGAGTATGAGCCTCACTTATACTAACCCGATAGTATGAACATATATGGGTAAGGATCACACAGGTACCTGTACAAAAGTTAACAGTGGTAATGAGTACACTATTATGAGAAGGGAAAATTTAAACAAAGATAATATTTGTTTGTATAATCGAAAAATAATTACCTAATAAGAATTAGTCAGAAATATCTCTGAGTCGACATGCCATCTATCTATGTATAGGAAATAAGTCGTGTTAAATAAATAATAGTACTCACTTATAATTTAACCAGAAATGGAACTATGCAAACCTAGGAAACGAAAAAAACTGCACAAAGGTTTCTTTATGCTAGAATTTATAACAAAAATGTACATGGTAACCATATTCAAATTTAATGGTTGGATATGGAAATAAAGATTCTATAACTTATTAGGTAGAAGATATAACCTTTTAAATAAAGGTTGAATTTTTAAAACCCTAGTGGTATTTGAATAAACCTCTACGTGGTTTTACAGTCTAATTGGTCATAAGTAAATACATGGTTCATAAATACATGGATTTGAACAAAATACATTCTTCAGAAGTGGGAACCTGTAGAAACAATTCGTCAAAAACGTTAATATGGATAACAACCATGATGGCGAAATAGGAATTAATTTGTATGTATACAATAGAAATTGGTATAATTGTAAACTACTTTGGTTAAGGCTGAAAGATAAACCAAGATGGAGTCTGATAAGTTTACAGTTGAAGACTCCAATGTTATGAGGAAAAAATGAAACTCAGTAATATGAAAATTCATTTTACAATAAATCTCTTTCTACCATTTTAATATTCGTACAGTAACCGCAATGAGGCAATGTTTTTACTGCAATATGGATAATTTGTCCTTTCGGCCATTTTTATATTCTACTTCTTTCTGTTGACCTATTGGTTTCCCTTCCAAATTAGGCTACATCCATTTGTCAATGCTTATTTAGCTTCAAACTCGGCTGTGACTACTAACTAACCAATCTTGTTTATGAATTATATGAGATGGTTGGAGAGTGGAAAAATTATCAGATCAATCCATGATATGAATTATATGAGATGGTTGGAGAGTGGAAAAATTATCAGATCAATCCCTATTTTACATAAAACATGGAACTGTGTTCAAATATCTAAAAAAGCATACTTTGAGGGTATCCATTATGATTTGCGCCAATTCCAATCTTCTCCAACACTTGTATATAAAACATTGTGCTTTATATTTTTAATTTCTGATAAAAAACATTATATTAGATTTTCATTTCCCTTATTTGTTTTAGGAATATACTCAGCTTTAGAAAGAACCAGTAATCTTATTGAATTTAGATATATTTATGTTAAAAGATTTTGACCTTGGGTGGATGTAGTGTGTTTAAGTATCCCAATATCAAAATCTTGACAAATTAATGGCTTATGGTGGGTATATTCGTTTGGATACCTATTAGCAATTTAAGGTTTTCATTTTCATTGTAGTGATAGGACTATATTCAATGATCTTGAGATCTTTGATTCTCATTTCTTTTTTAATCTTCGGCGAAGTTTTTAAACAATCTCTTTCTACCATTTTAATATTCCTACAGTAACGGAAATGAGGCAAGGTTTTTACTGCAATATGGATAATTTGTCCTTTCGGCCATTTTTATATCCGTATGTGCCTTGACTCTGGTTTTATTTTTACTCCGAATGAGACGTTGGATTCCGTAGGCGTGTAAATTAACCTGAGAGATATCTGTTGAAGTCGCGAATTCAAATCCTTGGCAAAATAAATGGTTGTTGTTGCTTACATATCATCGCTCTGCTTTTATGGCTTAGTAACCGCTGCCTTCTCGTATAGATCCACAGTCATGCAAGCGCCAAAAGAATCCAATGGTTGTTCCAACTCAGCGGGGTCAAAATTTGAGTGTTCACGGGAACGTGATACCCTCCTACTGCATATCGGAATCATCATAATACGAACCACATAAGGCAGACTTCCTGGAAAGCGTTGTGGAGAATGGGCAACAATGAAAAAACTTGCCAATTCCAATCTTCTCCAACACTTGTATATAAAAAATTGTGCTTTATATTTTTAATTTCTGATACAAAAACATTATATTAGATATTTTTTCCTCTTCTCAAAGAAGTCTTCTTTTGTGATGTTTTGATTTAGAGAAATTGGCTGATTAAGAAATTATGTGAGCACATTAAAAGAAGAGAGGTAGAACACGGCCAAGGCATTTCAAGCCATTTCATCAAAGGTATAAAATTAAGTAGAGTTAAAATAATAGGACTCTGTGAGGCTGTGAGAAAATGCACCAGAAACTTTATGTAATTAACAATGCAACAAAAACTTTATGTGATTAGCAGTTTTTTTCTTATATACTAGACTTTGGGGAAACTGTCACAGAAAGAAAAAAGACTAAACTAATAAGTCATTCCTAGGATTAACATGTGTCGACCATACAAGGGTCTTATAACCCTAATGTAGTTGAAATTCATAGAAACTCTAGGTAGAAAACCCAAAAAATGCACCGATTTCACTAAGTTTATCAAGTTCTATCAAAAAGTAAGATTCATTCTTTCTGTACTTTACATCCTCCTCTAAAGCCAAATATGTTTGGTAGTAATTATTATTGGTTATTGCATTCATGCATAATTCAAGAAACTTAGCATAGAAGAAGAAAAGCTAACTTACAAGTTTTCTAAAGCGAAGAGGAAAATTGAATTGTACATAATAATGCCTTAGTGATAAAGTTGAAATTCAGTACATGAAATTACAACTAAAAAAAATTCATATCATCTTTACTGAACTTTTTTCAAATGCACAGGGCTACATCCTTCAATATTGTTAATTGCCTTAGTTTATTTTCTTTTAATACACAGTGATTCATTCTTCACAATTGTTAATTGTTTTAGTTTATTTCTTTTTTTTTCAATGTACAGGGATTCAACCTCCACAATTGCCTTTGCTTAAGTAATCTGGACACTTGCCTGCTGGTAAGAAATTCGAGTAAATGGAATTTGAAGTTGTTCAGCTTTAGATATAAGAAACTTACGTCCATGTAGTTGCACATGTCAAGAGAGGAAGAATTCTACAACGTGTAAAATAAGAACAGTAAGTAGAGTATGAGCCTCACTTATACTAACCTGATATTATGAACATATATGGGTAAGGATCACACAGGTACCTGTACAAAAGTTAACAGTGGTAATGAGTACACTATTATGAGAAGGGAAAATTTAAACAAAGATAGTATTTGTTTGTAAAATCGAAAAATAATTACCTAATAAGAATTAGTCAGAAAGATCTCTGAGTCGACATGCAATCTGTCTATGTATAGGAAATAAGTCGTGTTAAATAAATAATAGTACTCACTTATAATTTAACCAGAAATGGAACTATGCAAACCTAGGAAACGAAAAAAACTGCACAAAGGTTTCTTTATGCTAGAATTTATAACAAAAATGTACATGGTAACCATATTCAAATTTAATGGTTGGATATGGAAATAAAGATTCTATAACTTATTAGGTAGAAGATATAACCTTTTAAATAAAGGTTGAATTTTTAAAACCCTAGTGGTATTTGAATAAACCTCTACGTGGTTTTACAGTCTAATTGGTCATAAGTAAATACATGGTTCATAAATACATGGATTTGAACAAAATACATTCTTCAGAAGTGGGAACCTGTAGAAACAATTCGTCAAAAACGTTAATATGGATAACAACCATGATGGCGAAATAGGAATTAATTTGTATGTATACAATAGAAATTGGTATAATTGTAAACTACTTTGGTTAAGGCTGAAAGATAAACCGAAATGGAATCTGATAAGTTTACAGTTGAAGACTCCAATGTTATGAGGAAAAAATGAAACTTAGTAATATGAAAATTCATTTTACAATAAATCTCTTTCTACCATTTTAATATTCCTACAGTAACCGCAATGAGGCAAGGTTTTTACTGCAATATGGATAATTTGTCCTTTCGGCCATTTTTATATTCGACTTCTTTCTGCTGACCTATTGGTTTCCCTTCCAAATTAGGCTACATCCATTTGTCAATGCTTATTTAGCTTCAAACTTTGCTGCGACTACTAACTAACCAATCTTGTTTATGAATTATATGAATTATATGAGATGGTTGGAGAGTGGAAAAATTATCAGATCAATCCCTATTTTACATAAAACATGGAACTGTGTTCAAATATCTGAAAAAGCATACTTTGAAGGTATCCATTATGATTGAAGCCAATTCCAATCTTATTGTGCTTTATATTTTTAATTTCTATCTTATTGTGCTTTATATTTTTAATTTCTGATACAAAAACATTATATTAGATTTTCATTTCCCCTATTTTTTTTACGAATATACTCAGCTTTGGAAAGAACCATTAGTGTTATTGAATTTTTCTAAAGCGAAGAGGAAAATTGTACATAATAATGCCTTAGTGATAAAGTTGAAATTCAGTACATGAAATTACAACTAAAAAAAATTCATATCATCTTTACTGAACTTTTTTCAAATGCACAGGGATACATCCTTCACTATTGTTAATTGCCTTAGTTTATTTTCTTTTAATACACACTGATTCATTCTTCACAATTGTTAATTGTTTTAGTTTAATTCTTTTTTTTTTCAATTTACGGGGATTCAACCTCCACAATTGCCTTTGCTTAAGTAATCTGGACACTTGCCTGCTGGTACTGGACATTTCCCTGCTGGTAAGGAATTTAAAGCTAACCAATTCACCTGTTGAGATCATACTTTATACTTTTTATTTGTTTTAATCAATAATGTTGTATTCTCCCTTAAAAAACTCATAATGTTGAAATACTATATAAAGCTAATCAATTCACCTGTTGAGATTATACTTTATACTTTTTATTTGTTTTAATAATTAATGTTGTATTCTCCCTTAAAAAACTGATAATGTTGAAACACTGAATTCAAATGTACATATATTTTAAAATTATGTACAATTTAACAACACTAACTACATCTCTTTATACTTTTGAAATTGTCCCAATTTAACAACGTTATCACCTCTGTTTGCATTATTGAAGTAATAGTTAGTATATATACATTAAAATTGCATCCACAGAATTAGAGTCCATTGAATGAAGGAAGGAAATTCTCATGACGATGACATAGATCTAGGCCGATAATAAATTACAACTAAAAAAAATTCATATCATCTGTACTGAACTTTTTTCAAATGCACACGAATACATCCTTACAATTGATTCAACCTTCACTATTGATTCAGCCTTCAGCCTTCAGGTATTTAATTTAATTTGTTTTTGAATGATTTCTTTATTGATGTTGTTTAGTTACATTTAATTTTTCAAATTATTTTCAGATTAAATATTTAATATGTTATTTAAGTTCTGCACTATATTTATTAATGGTAAAACGATGTATGATATATTTTTTATATTTATTAATGGTACAACGATGTATGATATATTTTTTTAATTAAAATAATATACAAAGGAAAATGTTTGAATTTATATAATATAAAGTGATAATTCTCTTAAATTTAAATTTTTATGTTAAAATATTGAGAATTAGCTTGTCTGGATTATATTGGGGATTTTCCGCGATTGGGCTATTAATTTGCATACCACTATGCAGCTTATGTTGGTTACTCACGCAGCAATGTTGAAATACAGATACTTTTCCTTGGCCTACTTTGTTTTGTCATTTGGCGATTCAACTTTTAGTGTTGAAGGACATTTCTGGATATTTGTTGTATTTTTCATCTCTGGTAACAACCTTAATCTCCTTTCCAAGTTTTTGCTTCATTTCTATTCCTTCCATGGACCATGCTAGAGAATCCTCTTCCATCAATTGTACAGTAACCACTGAGTAGCTACAGGGTCTTATAAATTTAATTCAAAATTATTTCCCGATTGAAATGATTTAGTTATAAATATGCTTTCTTGATAATTTAACTTTTTTCCCTTTGTGTTAGACTAGTGCAAAGTGGTGCCGTCATGGCTGTCTTATTTCTAGTGAACAGACTCTAGAAAATCTTAGATACAAGCTTCAATAGCTTTTCTTATGTCTGTCAGAATTCTGGAATAGCCATATCCTTGTATTGATATTATATTGCACTTGACATTTTTTTTGTCATCCACACACTAAGAAAGTGGAAAACAAATACATACATGTACATTTACATTTAGAATGCATGCAGAAATTGATATAGGACTTAACGTGTGTTGTCTACTCTATGTTGAAACAGTTTCACTTTTCTTTCCTTAGTAGCTAGGATTTTCAATGCAAAAAGAAAGTATACGTCTGTTTATCATCTTAGATTGCATATTTAGGAATTGTATATGTACATCACGCGATCAACCTTAAAGGCAAACTTCTTAAGAAAGATCAACTCTAAAATACATTTCAATAAACATAACAACGCTTTGGAACCTAACGCAAACCATTTAGAAGTCTAGGCTAGAGACGTATTCTGGCGTCGTAAAACCTGGTAACTATCACTTTCATCGTAGGTTGGGTGATTCCTCCTCTTTGAAATGACAAGTTCCAGTACAGACTTATGCTCCCACGTACCGTCGAGTATATATTGGGAGACCACAATAGGCTATATCCTTTATCCTTAGGAAGCCATGTCTGCCGCCCTATCGATCGCAATGCACTGAACACAACATTCGGGAAGATTGACTGACGTACCTTAAAAAGTATTCTGCAGTTTTTCGGTTGGTTTGGTAATCCCCTTGTCTAGATATCCAGAGTAGTCACTTTCGTTCTTTTCGGACTCCTTAAAAGAAAAGGACCATCTGAGCACTTGTCACTTCAGGCTCATTAAAAAATCGAAGGCGACTAGAGCCATCTTTAGCTTTTTCTCGACTCTTAAAAAATGAAAAAGCAAATTGTGTCAAAGCGTCATAAAATTTATTTAAATCGGAATAGCCTCATTGTTCCCTCGTTGCTCTTAAGGTGAGAAAATGGAGCCCACCAGTCGAGGATTTCCCCTATGGGGAACCCTACTCCCTTTTCCTCTAGGGGAGATGTTGTTGCAACTCATATGGCTACATTGTTCCCTCCAGGGCTTCCAATTGGCCTGCCAGTATGGCTTTTCTCAACCTATGTCATTCAAAACACCGTGACTCTTGAAGAAACAACTCAGCAACCAAATGATACTGGCGTTTCCAAAATCAGAGGCGACTAGAGTCATCTTTGGCTTTTTTTCGACTCTTAAAATTTGAAAAAGCAAGTTGTGTCAAAGCGTCATAGATTTTATTCGAATCGGAATAACATCACTGCTCCCTCATTGGTTTCAGGTTGAGAAA
>APFE030759020.1:14556-24614 GCA_000404065.3 Pinus taeda | reverse complement strand
GTCTTAAACAGGCTCCAAGGGCTTGGTACTATCGTTTGGACAAATATCTTCATCAACAAGGTTTTTCAAAAGGATCAGCAAATAGTAATCTTTATATAAAAATTGAAAATGACAAATTGCTAATACTTGTTGTGTATGTAGATGATATTATCTTTGGCAGAAATGAAGAAGCTATGAGTCAAAGCTTTGCCTTGGTGATGCAGAAAGAATTCGAAATTTCTTTGCTTGGAGAACTGACATACTTTCTTGGATTGCAAATCCAACAAAATGAAGGCGGTATCTTCTTGTCTCAAACCAAGTACCTCAAGCAGATTCTGAAGAACTATGGCATGGAAGATTCGAAACCAGTATGTACCCCTATGGTTACAGGATGCAGCCTTAGTGCAAATGATGAATCAGCAGTAGTACATCAACCAACCTATAGATCCATGATTGGAAGTCTACTTTATTTGACAGGTACCCGACCAGACATCATGCATGCAGTGGGAATAGTTGGAAGATTTCAGGCAAATCCTAAGGAAACTCATCTTCAGGCTATGAAGAGAAATTTTCAAGTATCTTCAAGGAACTCAAAGCTATGGCTTATGGTATCCTAGAGATACAGATCTCACTTTTCATGCTTATACAGATGCAGATTGCGCTGGAAGCGTGGATGACAGAAAGAGCACAAGTGGTGGTGCATTCTTTATGGGTTCCAGATTACTATCTTGGTTCAGCAAGAAACAGATTTCGATTGCTTTATCTACAGCTGAAGCAGAATATGTGGCAGTTGCATCTTGCTGCACTCAACTCCTTTGGATGATGAAAACCTTGCAGGATTTTCAGATCACTTGTACACCACCTATCTCCATCTTATGTGATAATACAAGTGCAATCAACATTTCAAAGAACCCAGTCATGCATTCAAAGACCAAGCACATACCGATGGTATCACTTTCTCCGGGAACAAGTGTTGGAACAAAAGGTCAAATTGGAGTATGTTCCTTCTAAGGAACAAGTTGCTGATATTCTCACCAAACCATTGCCTAGGGAAACTTTTGAATATCTCAGACAGAAGTTGGGAGTAGTTGATGCATCATCTTGCTGTTAAACTTGTCTATTTTAGAGAAGAAGTGGTGTACGCGAGTTGCCTGAGGAGGATACGCGTACATACAGCGGTTTCTGCAGAAACAGACGCGTATATGGAGGTTTGATGGATATCTGTAGGGATAGGCTCTGGTTGAAGATATCCTGATATAGGCCATCCGGCACAGGTTCAGGGGGAGCAAATAAACTTCTAATGATGCATTGTTGGCATTATCTTAGAAGCTTTTGGTTCTAGTTCACAACTGTTGTTGGTGGAACAATTGCAAAGGGAGAACAGAAGGAAATCATGATTACTGATCTGAATAGTGATTGACAGATGCTGCTGCTATCAATTATTGGTGACAAGTCTTGCTCTAGATATTCTGTCTCTATGTCATGTATCTCTTTTATGGTGTCAAGGTCATGTAACGGCCTATTTTGGTCTCCCCACTATGCCTGGGATGAAAATGTAATGTATTTGGTTGTCATATGTAAATTTCTGGATGATCCCCACTTATTTGGATGATGGATGTAAGTATTGAGTCTTTTGGTGATAGGGAGGTCTTTTATGTCATCGTTTTTTCTTGAAGAACATCTTGTTGCAGATCTTGCCTACAGCCAGGGGGAGCATGGTCAACACAGCAGGGCAGAATTTTCAGCATGTACTCAGGGGGAGCACAACCCTTTGCCCTTGATGACAAAGGGGGAGAATGAATTTGAGGATCTTGGGGCTGCCATCAAGTCCAAAGGGGGAGATTGTTGGCATTATGGCACAGGTTTGGAGCCATGGCACAAGTGTTGTCCTTGATGGCAACTCTCTTTGGTAATAGATCTCAGTTCAGACTTTCAGAATGAAGGAAAAGACATATACGCAGGTTCATCTAGGCTAAGACACGTATACACGCGGGTTAGACGTTACAAAGGCGTGTATATGTTGGAGAACTTACCTTTGGTCCGTGGTAGTTAGTCCTTGGTATTTGAACCTATGGTTTTGGACCATGGTACCTCGTCAGAAGTGTTGATCCCAAGTATTGGGTCCGTGGTATTGGTTTATTATGGTTTTGGACCGTGGTATTATGGAAGGCCTAAGACTATAAAAGAGGAAGGAGATCATGTGGCAAAGGATCATCTGAATTATTATTGAATATCTGATAAAGTGCTAGATCTGGAATGCTGGTAATTGGATTATGGTGCAGATCTGGATCTGAATGAAGGAGGAACCTTAGCGCAAAGAGAAGGATAAGTTCTATTGATGGGTCATAATCTTTAAGCTTGAATGATAGTATCTTTGAATGATTTTTGTCTGTTATATGTGGCGCTTGCTTGATCTATAACACTGATAATCTGGGTTAATTAGTATTTGAATATCTGAAAGAGCGAATTATCCTTTATAGATATGTACGCAGGTTCAGTGAAGCAAAGGCGCGTATACACGCTGGTTCAGTGAATGAAAACGGTGTATACACAGGTTGGTCCAAACACATAAGCATATGCACGCATGTTGCAAGTTATTGAAATAGAGTATATATTTTGAGTTGTGATCTAGCTGCTTTTGTTTATTGTTGTTGTGTTCTGGGTTCAGATTTTAGTGTGTGGTTTATGGTACTGTGTTTTGGATACATCTTTAAGAGAAGTATCTACTTGATTCAGATCTAATTGGTGAAAAGGAGATTGGTTGATTCTTGATGATTGATTGATGTTCATGAATCCAGTCCGAAATTATGAAACGTGGTACTGGAAGAAAGAGAAGGTTGTAGCCTTTGGTAGGCCAGCACCTAAGTACTAGTATTGGCTAGTGGCAAGAGCTAAAAGGGGTTGTTAACTCCCTTCCAGGAGAAGCTGAGAACGAGAGAGGCGTGTAGCTCGCTGCCAGGTTGTAGCCTGTGTACTGGTAAAGGACTGCACCAGTACATTGTAAAAGAAGTTTCTAATTTAAAAGAAGATAGAGACGAATTCCAGCAGGTGGTTTTCACCCACATTGGCCACCTTATATCTCATGTTCTTGTGTGTGATTGTCTTTCTGCAATGTTTTACAGTTTCTGGTTACTGGTAATTTGATTCTGAAACACAGAATAACAATCAACATCAGAAAGATAAAGTAAATTAAAAGTTCGCTTTGTATACGCGGGTTTCCTTCTGCATAGTTGCATATATATGTGGGTTTAATTAACTGAAGTAGCGTATATCATTTGATTTTGAAAAAGGAATATTTGACTTGATAATACTGATTCACCACCCCCCGCCCCCCCCCCCCCCCACCCCCCCCCTCTTAGTATTATTTCTAACACTTGATCTGTCATTAGCGCCTTATGACATGTGTTCCTCCCAAAGTGTGGTTCTTCCATCCCGCGAAGACCTCTTGGGAGCCATGTTCTCATAAGGCCCATGAACAGGAGTGGAGCATAGTTCCTTCTCTTGTGTCAAGCTCATTAAAAAATGAAACAAGGAGTCCCGAGGATAGTTTTTTTTTGTGTCAACCTCGTTAAAAAATGAAACCGGGTATCCCGTGGATAGTTCTGATCTTATGTCGACCTCATTAAAAAATAAAACAAGGTGTCCGAGGAAAGTTCTTGATCTTATGTCAACCTCGTTAAAAAATGAAACAAGGGTTATGAGGATAGTTCTTTTACTGTGTCAACCTCATTAATAAATGAAACAACTCCCTTTCCACATCGAGTCTTTGCTTAAGATCTCGTAAAATCCAAGTCGAGTCTTTCCAAGATCTCGAAAATGAACCTTCATTCCATCCACTTCGTTGAATGTAATGAAGCTTGGGGGGCATGTACCTTGATTTGCGTAATTATGTTGCGGACATGCGAACTCATAACAAGCATTTCAAGCTTGTGTAAACATGAAACCGAATCCAAGCAGAGTTCTCCATGGTTCAAGCTTGTGTAAAAATGAACCCATAGCCGATTTACATCTCGTGATTGTCGTTTATCCGCTAAATTCTGTTAGATGAGCCTTGGTCGTTTCATTCCATTGCCACCATCTCTTTGGCCGATCATATGCTTTCACTTGGTTGTTTTCCTTTCCTAAGGAACCGCAGTGATGAGTGGTTTTATTAGCCAGCCTCTTGACCATTACATATTTTGAGCAGTTCCACCATTGTCGGAACCAGTTGCTACCCTTCATACCACTCGTTCCTCTAGGACGAGTCACCTTTAAGCTCTTTTCTGACTCGTAAAAGATGAAAAGATTGCCGAGTTTTTCCTTTTCGACTAATTAAACGAAATGAGAGGCGGTCTGCTTTAAGCTCTTTTCCGACCGTGTAAACGAGAAAAGATTGTCGATCTTTTGTCATTTCAGGCTCATTATTGGTTACGAAATAGCGTGGTTTCGATTGTTTTTCTACTTTTTCAGGTCGAGATCACTAATCATGAAAATTACTCCTTGATCATAATGGTCAAGCGGTTCTTTCGAGTATCGTTTTATATTTTTTTGGGCTCAAGAGACATAACTTTACGAAAAAGGACCCCCTTGGATTTTTCTTTTCCGTGTCTTTTTCAAACTCCCTAAACATGAAAAAGACTCTGAGTTTTGCCTATGTCGGACTCATTAAACCCTGATGACATTGGACTCGTCACCATGACGAGACTCGAGCTTCTCCTCCCTAGGGCTCGTTAAACTACTACTAGGTTGGATTCAACCGAAGGTCGAACTTATACCACAAGTATATGCTATCCCCTCCAAGCTTGTTTTAAAAAATAATTGGGGTACTTGCCAACAATGGTGAGGGAAAATTTTTGAAAACATCATCGATTGTCTGTGGCAGCTAGTCACTCTTGAACATCGACACTTTTGCTTCTTGTCGGGTTGGGACATCCATACATCATCATTTGGCCTTCCGCGGGTTTGGGTTGTCATTTAGCCTCATTCCATCTAATCCATGTTGTCTCCATCAAGCCTTTGATCCTTTGGTGCCTGAATGCTGCCACACTCCAGAGTCGTGTCGCCAACATGTTCAAGAGTATAATCCTTCTGTAGTTTACGTCCTTGCCTTTTCCTCTGATTCTCTGTTTCACCATCTACCACTTGTTCCTTGTCTCGTGTCATTGATGGGGGAAACATTATGGCCCTCCTGCGACATGTCATCTCTTATCGACATCAACTTTGGTACCTTGGAGCTTGCATACCTCAATGGCAAGTTCTTCGCACTTGACGGTCGAATTACATCATTGGTCGTCGATTGGGTGATTCCACGAGTGTTCGACTTCAGCTCATTCTTCACACTTCGTGGATTGTACTGGACAGTACCTTGAGGACCATTGGCATTATTGGTGGTTTCTCTCACGCTTGTTAATGGTTTACATCATCGACTGGTAATCAAGCAATTTTCTATCATGCTCGACTTCAGCACCTCTATTCGCATGTTAGAATTTGTACTATGGTTGGTTGGGTTCAAGACCCCAAACTTAGATCACACATGTTCGGGCTGCGTGGATTGGTTCATGATTACATGACTCATTGATGGATGGCTGCGACCATACCTGAGTCTTCATGGATGGCTGTGACCATACCTTTATCATTATCATGGTCTCATTAGCTGGATGGCTACGTCCATACCACAGACCTAGTTCATATGTCTTTTGGATGGATGCATCCATGCCTATACTACATGTATTTCACTATCAAAGATATCAATTGTACTTGAGCCTACAAGTTCTTCTGAATGGTGTTCCAGCTCAGTCAGTTTTGTAAAGCATCTCACCCCTCCCACTCTCTTGGGCTTCATACTTTAGGGGGCATCTGTTACACAGTAATTTGTCACTGTCTTCACTCCCAATCCATCTGTTGTATCATGTGTCCGAGTCAAACATGCTCATGTTGACCAAATGCTCTTTGATGCTACCAGTTGACCCACTTTTCCTAAGTTATCTGCCTCATCGCAGCTGTTGGCTTAATAAACGCGCTGAATGGCACTCCTAAATAGTCAAGCCGCGCTGCCAGCGCGGAAGTACATCTGATTCCCGTGATGGTCCGATTTCATTCCCTAGCGCGAGGTTGCTTATTATCTTTAATGATGATCTGACTATCTGCGTTGCTCACTCGCGATGGCAGTGCTGCAGTTCATTTATGTACCCGCGATGACCCAGATTGGGCGAATTTGTTCCAACAGTCGGCCTTCTGGATGACTCCAGACCTGGTTGTTGGCCTAGTTTGTGTCACCCTTCCTTCCTTGGCATGGCAGTTCCGTCAATTGTGCTACCTTCCTTGGTGATAAGCTCTCTTTTCCCCCTGTCATGGAGACTCCTTCTCCTATTTAAACACTCACTTTTGATATGATCAGCTAATAGTTGGTAGTTGGTAAATTCTTGGATTAAGCAGCGCTATTAGTGCTTTTGATAGATAGCTAGTGTGAGTGTGGTAAGTGTGAGAGTGTTGATAGCTTGGGGAAGGTTGTGAAGTGCCCTTGATTTCATGTCAAACTTGTGAGTGAGAGAGAGACCTTTGTATGTTGGGAGATCCATCTTCAAAGAGTGAATGCTTGAAGAACATGCCAGCTGGATCCCTCTGAGAAGGCTTGTGACATCAAGACTTTGGTTGTAAGCTTACTCTTATTTCATTATTAATGCAATCAATGATGTTTTCCTATGTCTTGTACGTAATGTACTTGATAGCTCATGACTTCTTGACTTTGTGAGTAAATAGTTCATTGTTGTATCCGGTTACGTGCTTTGTTGTATTTCCTTTGCATTGTTTCAGGTTGATCACTCATTGAGGAGAAGGAAGCGAAAGCTGGAGCAGTGCAACGGAACTCCATCAACCACTGGTTGAGGTAGGCCTCCAACTTTGACTGTTTAAGGAAAGCTATTGTTGATCTGTCCTTGTTTGTGACTAGACCCACTCCAGGGCTAGAGGGGTTGCCTCTATCCGCAGAGGGAACACTTTCCTGCATCACAGTTGGCACTTATTCATCTCCACCTTTAATTGTTGAAGGCACATGTATGCATAATGTACTTAATCTTTAATTAGTTATCTTCTACTACAATTGTGAGATTAGATCACATTATGATCTACATAGACCTTGACCCTTGAAACCCTAATGAAGTTACACAAAATAAAAAACAAGCTCTCTGATTCACATAAATCTATTAATGAAAGAATAAACCTTTATGATGGAGTGATGGTGGATTGATGTTAAGACAATATACAATATCCATAGGGTTACTTATTAAGTAATAAAACTAGTGGATCATTTTTTTTAGTGTCATCATAAATAGAGCATCATAATTTTGTTATTTTGTAATCACAAAGAGTTTAGGGCTAGCTTGTGCTTCTTATATAGCCCAATAGAGATAGGATCACAAAATTAATGTTGCCAACCTGACATGATCAAGACTTTCTGAAGTGTAAGAATTTAAGAATTGTACTCATTTTTGCCTTGAGTATAAACACACACACACACATTTTTCATGTGGAAAAATAGAAGAAAATGGACAATTTCCCTCAAAGATGCCCAAATTGTACAAATAAAGTTCAAAAATAATGAAATGCACGATAAATGACTTGAATTTGCGCATAAGAAAACTCTTGATAATGATGGAGAGCCCTGAAAATTTTACCTTGTTAGATGAATATGGGATTCAAGCAACCCTACAAAAACAAGGTTGATAAAGGCTCACCACAATGAAATTCATGGGCTTTTCTTTGCTAAAAAATGCGAGTGGAGTACTAAAACGCCCAAATAAAATATCATGTCATCTCGTCATGAGTGAAATGCAAGAACGAGTATACCAATCATAGTAGCCTCTCGTCTCATGTTTACCCAGGTTGGCTAGTTAGTTGGGTAGATGTGGGAGGAGGGTGTTACAAAAAGTACGGTGAAAGGTCACAGGTTGCATGTGAGGAAGAATTTGAAGGAAAATGAAGAAAATAGAGGCCTCACTCATAAAAAGGATTTTTAAGATCAGTTGGTAACATTTTTCAGTTCAAGTATCGAGCTCTCTCATTATTCTCTCTCTCTCTCTGTGGTGAAGTAAAATTCTAAGTGCGGACACAAACAATTCCTTTATCCCGAGAGCGGGTCTAGCCACAAACAAGACATTCTATGGAAGATTTCCTTAGGTTAGAACCAATTAAGAGGGCCTACCTCTTAGTATGCTTATCCCATTTGGTGATGACCTTGTTTCCTTGCTCTAGTTATTTCCCGTTTCCTTCTTCGAGCACCTGAAACAAGTAGACAACAACAAACAACAACCATGATAATAAACAAATTGTATTCAACCTACTTAACAAGTCAAGAAACATGAATCCATAAACATGTGAGATGACATATTATGTAGGAAATCAATCGATAGTTGCATATATATTAAATCAAGAAGAGATTACAACCATTGTCTTGATGTTTTTGTTCTCCTCCAACAAATACGGGTTCCGACACACTTCTGCTAGCATTCCATGATGGCCTTAACAATGGTAGTTTTAAGGCTCTTCCCTTTAGTGTTCACACTAAAACAAATTCATACTTCTCCCTCACACACAACCAGAGAGCTAAAACTATGAATAACTTGCTGATTATTCCACAATCTATTGGCATTATGATACAGGTGTTGTCCTTGATGGCAACTCAATCAGATGACAGATCATAGTACAGTAGGTCAAGAGAGAGGTATACGCAGGTTAACCTTGATGAAAGTGCGTATACACGCAGGTGAGAAGAACAAAAGGCGTGTATACGTACACACGCAGGTTCACAGAAGGAAAGGCGTGTACATGTTGGAAAACTAAGTTTTGGTACGTGGTATTTGGTCCATGGTATTTTGGTATCGATCCATGGTATTTGGTCCAAAATGTTGACCCCAGGTATTGGGTCCAGGGTATTGGTTCTACATGGTTTTGGACCATGGTATTGAGAGCAGCCTAAACCTATATAAGGAGAAGACCATTAGCCCAAGGGTAAGTGTGTGTGTGACTATCTGATGAAGAGTGAGATCTAGTATACTGGTTATGGGTTTGAAATGCTTGGCTCAATCTGAATCAAGGAGGCTCCTATGCGGTTAATAAAGGTTGATGGTCCAGGATCTTGAAGACTAAAATGTATTATCATTAGATGGTATGATCATGAGTAGATCTGAGTATTGACGCATGTTTTATCCTTTATATCTTATTGTCTGGGTATATCTGAAGTTGGAAATTGCAGCAAAGTATAAGTAATTATCTTTGGATCTCTACGCGGGTTCTCTCTAGAGAAAGAGCATATACACGTCGGTTTGACATAGTTAAGTAGCATGTACATTATGAGATCTGATGTTTCAGGTTGTTGTTGGTTCTAGTGGTTGTTGCAGAGTTCTGGGCTTTGGTATGTGTTCTGGTAACTATGTTTTGATGACAAGGTTTTAGTGATTTAGTATTGGGTGATTCAGAGATTGATGATGCAGGTATAGTTGATGATTATATTGCAGTGGTGATTATTTTGTATTTATGGATCCAGTCTGAAAATTTATGAAATGTGCTCCCTGGAAGAAAAGAGAAGGTTGTAGCCTTCTGTAGGCCAGCACCTATGTACTAGTACACTAGCTAGTACAAGAGCTAAGGGGGTTGTAGCTCCCTTCCAGGAGAGTCTGGAGAACAAGAGAAGGTTGTAGCCTTCTGTAGGTAGAAGCCTGCGTACTGGTATAAGACTGCACTAGTACATAACCATTGTAAAATGAAGTTTCTAATTAAAAGAAGATAGAGTCGAATTGCAGCAGGTGGTTTTCACCCACATTGGGTTTCCACCTTATATCATGGTGTTCATGTGTGCTTCTTGTGTGTGATAATTTGTTATGTTTTATTGCTCCTGTTTACTGTTGATATGGCTAATAATGTTCTGATGCACTCATTAAGGATCAACTAACTGAATCACAAGTTTACTAGATATACACTTGTTGCACTACACACAGTTGTGTATACACACGATTTTCCTTAACTGAAGTAGCATATATGAATCTTAATATTGAAATGAAAAAGTTATATCGATTTGATAATATTGATTCACCCCCCCCCCCCCT